>JAPZDV010000012.1:27313060-27332896 GCA_029814665.1 Acanthurus lineatus
AAGTTCAAAAATAGACCATTCATTGACAGTGCGCCTTATAATACAGTGCGCCCTATAGTGCGGAAAATACGGTATTTTCTCTTCTCTATGTCATGTCCTGATACTGTCTGCCTTTTCCATATTTTTTAAAATTTTTTATCTCAAGTATGTACTCAACTTTTGTGTATTTCTTGTTGTAATGTAGATTAAAGGGTTGTTCTCTGTTGTTGCCGACAGAACAGACACGTTTGTGTTTCACACATAATAATTATTAAATGGAGGATGCACTAAATGCTAAATTTCATAGTGTATTGTCAGAGGAAAACTTTACTACTCCCTGCTACTGGTATCACGAAACAATATGTATCATCATTATATCAATATAATACTGCCCTAGATTTTGGATAATATTATATTGTGATATGGCATTATATATTCATTTGTTTTCCGTAACCTGTTTACAGGGGTCACAAGGGGCTTGAGCTGATCCTAGGAGACATTGGACGGGTGGCAGACTACAACCTGCACAAGTCTCCAGTTCATCACAGGGCTGATATAAAGAGACAACCAACCAAACACACTCATATTCACACCTACAGGCAATTTAGAGTTACTAAATAACCTAAATTGCATGTTTCTGGACTGTGGGAGGAAGCCACGGTCTCTAGAGAGAACCCACATAGACACGGAGAGTACATGTAAACTCCTCGCAGGGAGAGAACTCCTGTAAACTCCTTGCCCCAGCTGGGTCTCAACCCAACTCTAGCCCCAATTGATACCTGAACCCAGGACCCTTTGCTGTGAAGCAGCAGTACTAACCACTGCACCACTGTGCTGCCAATGATATAGCATTAGGGCTGTGTTTTTCTGGTTTTAAAGGCTACATTACAATAAAGCAATGTTGCTGTAATTTTCTAAGCTTACTAGACTGTTTTAGCTGTTATAATATTGCCATTAAGTGATTACATTCCCATTCCTGATGATTGGTTATGTAGAATTAATTGCTTTAACATTTTGTGAATTAAAAACGAGTCATTCCACAATTATTATTGCAGTGTCCATATTGAGATAATTAATCAAATATATTGTGATTATTGATTGTGTCCTGTTGCGACATCTTAATGAGGCTTTTATCTGACTTTCATCTGAATGTTTAGCACACTCTTTGGGCCCTATCGTACGCTTTCCGCTGTGTGCCAGGGGCGCATTGGGCGGGGAAAGTTTTAAATTAATTCAGAGGAGTTTCCAGGTCAACCTTTGCCACCTTGTTCCAGGAGCAGCAGAGGAATCCTGCTCTGCCCTGCCCAATGCGCCAGAATATCTGTGCACTTAGGAATGGTAAAATTAAGAGAGGAACACAGAACCAAGGTTTATAATTTGCTCAAGCCAATCCTTAAACTGTCAATGAAAATAGGATGTAGAACTAGGTACGGTTGAAAAGATACCAAACTGTAAAACACTATTCAGAGTCCTGTAATTTTGGTTAGGGATCTTTCCTCAAGAAAAAAAAAAGATTTAAAAATGCACTACCCTTCTGAGTGTACTTTATTCTTACTGACGGTGTATATAGTGTACTTTATACTTACTAAGTGTACTTTATACTTATTGGCAGAAATAATTTAATTAAGTTGAAATTGGGCATCTGCCCTCTATAGATTATTTTAATTTTAAAGGATCCATTTGAAACCAAAATGTCAAAACAGGCCCACTCATTTTTATTATCCATTATCATGAAGTTCTCTGAAAATAGAAAAAAAATCCTGAACAACACACCAGGGCTAATGCATTTGTTTGCTGTTGGTATGCTGTTAACTAATGTTCACCACATTTGTGTGACTCCCAACATCCAAATATGAGTATTTCTTGACCTTATACATTCCAGGTTACTTTCTGTACTTAATCCCCAATGCTGACTGTCTCCCATTTTGGCTTGTTACAGGACTGGCACAGCTTAATGGCAGTGACAAATGAATTAGTATGACAATATGAGAAAGTCTGCATGCTCTATCAAAATTTGCTCCGATAACATAGCAACCTTTTCTTGCTTTCTGTAATTATGCAATCTTGCATATCCATACTAAAACTGAGAGGACAGTTCCTTTTTTACAATCTGGTTTGAATTAATATGCCTACCTTAACTACTGTACTTTTTTCTAGTTTTAGTGAATCTTGAATGGCGCAGTGCTGTCTGACCGCAGCTGGTTAGCATTAGAAAGGTCTAGGCCTCCTGACCTATTCTCTATCACATTACATTAACACACACACCTACACACACACACACAAATTTGCTGGGATTCTCAGTCTTTCTCTAACTCACTCCGTCTCCAAGAGACAATGTTCATTGCTGAAGAAAGCAGCATTCTAACTTGGACAGACGGCTTTTTAATATTAGCCATCAATCATGGATTTAGTCTTAAGATCTGTTTGGCAGGTATAAAGTGGCCTTCACATCTTTGCGGAAAAACAGCTTTTGCATGCACTTCCATGATTAATGTGTATGATGCGTTAAGCCAGCTGTGCAGAAAGTCTTGCTGAACTTTGAACCCAAGCTAAAACCTGAGAGACTGGTATATCATGAAGTAGTCAGGGAGAACGCTTGCATGTGTATCTCTTTTAACCACAACTCCCACACACTTCTCCACTTCCCAGAGTGCACTGAACAATGCAAGATGTTCTGATGCGGACAGGCCCATTTGACCAAACTATCATCACAAGACAACTTAAAAACACTTTCTGTTGTTCTTGTTCTTAGCTGTTGGAGTACTCCTGTATGAATGCACTGAGAGTAATGACAGGAATTTTGCTGACAGGCTTTATAAAACACAGAGACAGACTCACACTTTTATCTGTGCAGCTGTCTGCACCATCTCCATCCAGGCTAGAGTTTCAACTGTCTCACAGGCATAACTGAGACTTGAAATGTATGTCTATACTTCCAGTTATAGTTTTTTTCAACTGTATGTGCCTCAACATAAGGATGATGTCCAATAAAGAGGCATTAAATAAATAAATTTAATCACAATTTGCAACCTGGATATAGCAAGTGTGCTGCTCTCTGGACTGAGTAGCCACACAGTGACATACACATTTGCAATAAGTTTGCTGAAAGCTGGGGCTATTAGCCCACATTTTCCATTTTGTTGGACTGAATAATTTGTTTAGCCTGCTGTTTTGTGTTTCAAAATGCAAACTTTACTGTTGCAAGTTTGTTTGTAATGTATTGGTTCAAAATACGCTGGCTTAGGTTGATGATAGTGTCTTGAAGGTAACCATAACTCTTTATGTTAAAAGTTGTAATAATTTTTAAAAAATCACAGAATGACAAAATGATAATTTTGTAGAAATAATACAATGCCTTTCAATTATTTCGATCTCACATATTCTCACTCTGTCTTAGTGGTGATAAGGTACTTTAAAGCTGGTTGCCTGATTAAATGTAAATGTTTTTATATGTTTTTGTACAGTTATGGCTACAGACTCTTTACTCTCTACCTCCATTATTCTTAGCCAAATAAACTGCCAAGAGACAAGAAAAAAACAAAATACAAAGGTAAAGATGAAGATTCCTGTGTGGTTTTGTGGTGCTGTAGTAATGCCACGTTAATTCAGAGAGAGGACAGTCATTACTCAGAGGAAAACCACAAGAGGACACCTGAAAGACAAAAAAAGTATTGGCTGTCTGGAGACATCCAACATTGTGATGAGCATAATGAAGTCTAACCGTTCAGCATGTCATCTCTGTTTACTTCAGTGACCTCTGCCAGGGATATGAGCTCGTCTTCCTCAGTGTCTTCAGATTCTGCCACCTGCATAGAGAGTGTGTTAGTCAGGCTCACGAGCAAGTGCTGCAAAGTCCTCCTTACAGCACTTGCTCCTTCCACCATTATCTCCAGTCCAGGTCAGCAGTTCCACTCCCTTGCTGACCACAGCCTGGACCAAGCCCTGCTTTCCCGTCTGGCAAACTGTATGATGATGCTTTGCCAGAACTTCCTTGAAGCCAACAAAAGGTCTGTCACCATAGTTTCCCTGAATTCCCCCCACAGCAAGTAATGCTTGAGCTTCTGCTGAAGCTGCAGTCTTTTTGACCTCCTGGCACTTCTGCTGCTTCAGGAAGGCCCTAGGCTTAACAAGCCTGAAGCCTTCTTCAACTTGACTTTTCATGTCACTGCTGCTGTCAACCACCTTGTTCCCAGGTTGTTGCCATGACAAGCAGCAGAAACCTTCTGACCACAGCTCCTGGCAGCTGCCTCTACACTGGGGGCTTTGAACATTGCCCTCCTGGACTTGATGATCCCAAACCTTCCCCTTATAATGAAAGAAATTCTTCCAGAGGTTGTAGTTGAACATACAGGGGCCTCTGCCAGATGTTCCTGGCTGAGCCTCATGCATAAAGGCCTGGCCACCTGATGCTAACCAGGGAGCACCCTTCCCAGATCTAGTTGGGAGGGAAGCAATACAAGGGAGTCGCAGGCTGCCTATTCTGACTAGAGTGCTCCACCTCATTTTCACAGATTTATATGTGGTCTTTAAATTTTTTGTTTTAGTTTGGCCTCTAAGACCAATTTGCCTTGGGAAAACTGGAACTCCTGCCTCTGATAATACAGCCCCCAGGACCATAGGAACACCAAAATCCCTCCACCACTATATTGTGGCAATTTTTTGGACCTTCTTTGGACCCTATATTTAATAGGGTTTCAAATTTTAACTATGTACAATTCAAAATTGGGTAGGCTTCAATCCAGTCTGCAAAGTAACATCACTTCTGCGAACCTCTCACACTAAAGGATCATTTGGACAGGTAAACTTTTCTGATCATATGCGCCATCTTAAATGATAACAAACATTGCCATTAAAACAAAACATAGACGAAGCACTTCTCTCCTTTGCATTATTAACAATTTTGTTAAACTTTGCAAAGGGCAATATGCCTTTGCAAGATGAATATAAGGAAAACAGTGCCACCGCCAAACAGACATGGATATGCATGGCAGGCTGGAGAGTGGATACACATGCGGTTCTATTCAAACTAAACTAATACATGAGTCTCTGCAGTCAGACCTTACAGTCTATGTAATCATAAATTTTGGGCTGCATGTGGATGTGTTTGGGACATGGGCAGAGAACACCCGCTAATTTACATGAAAAGCTGATTTGATTTAGAGGTAGAAGAGTTTTCTGTAAACAAAATCACTCTAAAGTTACATTCAGTGCCTCACCATAAGTTGTTAGTATCCTTGTGGTTTACTAAAATGTTAAATGCATTTTCTTTTGAAAAAAATGTGCAAATTTGTTTTTATGCTTACATTGTGAATATCCAACTTGTCTTTAAGCAGTCTTCTTCTTCACTACCTTTTTCGAGCATTTCTGAGCATGTTACTGCCACCAACTGTCAATTGATGGAATTGCTTAAGATCATCAGCAGTAGTAATAGGATGCAGGATACCACCCACTCCAACTCATAAAAGCTTTGATGCACTGTACATTTCAGTGTTTAATTTATTTCACCCTGAAATGTACATTGTCCTTTGTGAAACTACTTTGTGGTATGTACTTTTTAACGTAGTTCAAGTACAGCAATACATTTTCATCTGTAAAAAATTGACATTCTTTGGCAAATTTATTCTCATTTTAATAAAACAATATTCAAAGTTTGCAGATAGTATTTTTTCGCAGCCACAATTATGACAGTTTTTTTTCTCATAGTGTATCCATATAATGTGATCTGCTACTCCAGCACACTTTAAGAATTTAACAAGGCATGTGTTAATATCCCATAATCCACTTTCTACAAACTGATGACCACTCCTATTGACAAATTTTCTCTTTTTGATCCCATGTGCTCAAACCACATACTCGGTTCTGATCCAGTCATAGTAATAGCACCACTGGAACCACAGCAAGAAATTCAAAGATCTATTCACAAATGCAGTAGGAAATAGTCATGAATCCATTGTAAGCCTTTTAAAATAAGGTAAGAAAGTAAAACCACTGCCCACAAAACCCAAGCCAGACCAACAGGACCATCAAGGTAGAGAAGGGGAGAAGTCCAGGTAAGAGCCACTAGCCCAGACTGAACTAAATTGGACTGTTGCTGGTAAAGCAGCAGATAATCAGAGATACTTGTGCCAATGTCTTTGCAAAGACAAGTCTCCACTACAAGTTGTCAATCATATTATCATCATTTTTCCTGGGAGTATAGGCCTTGGTGTGAGTATAACACCAATCAGAGAGTAAGTGAGGAGGTCAGCAAATGTGACTACTAATGAAACATCACACGAATAAAACCTAGATAGAGTACCTTGCCTTTAACGTTTCTGCCTTAATCAGTTAGATAGATATTCATATGGCTTGCTGTTTAACGATGAAATAAACAAATTCCTAAGCCCTATGCTACCTTATGACTTTATCCAGTGTTGACTGTTTCAGACACCTCTGTTTTTAAATAAAAATAGAAATATAATTGAAAGTCTAAGGTGTAAAATAAGCAATAAGACATCAGAGGGTATGGCAGCATTGTACAATATGTTAACAGGACTGGACTCAAATCTCATGTCTGTGGATTTATAGGCATTCCTTCACGCACCATGGAGAAGAAACCCCTGCTTGTTCCTCTCAAGCCCCCATCCTACTCAAACCCCCCAACCACACACACACACACACTCTGGTTTTTGTTACATAATCAGATCCCCATTATTACACACTGGGTTTTAAAGCCAGGGGGGTCTCTTTTTCCCAGCAGCACTGTCACTCACTCCCTCTAACATGTGACACGCATACTCTCCGTTTACCATGGGGAGTTTCTGTGGTTGTGTGTGTGTGTATATATATGCGTGTGTGTGTGTGCCTGTGTGTATGTGCTTTCCTGCTCCTCTTCCTGGAAGGGAGACACAGGATTATGTGCTTTCTTAACACATTTCACACAGAAGGTCACACAGCATACATACTAACAAAAAACACAAAAACAGAAACACAGATGTAGACTGGCATATAAATGTGCTACGCAAAAGTGCCCCCAGTCTGTCTCCCCACTTCCTCTCTCTCCGCTTCTATCCTCTCCTCACCCTCTCCCCCTGTTGTATTTCAATGACCTGGATTTCCTAATGTCACATGTTGAAGTTGTTATGCTCTCTAAATGTCCTTGTGTGTGTAAAGTGGATTGACTGACAACAACAATGACAATTCCCACACTCACACACGTTTCAGCATGATCAACATTCACCTGGCAACCTCTATTTTGGTCTTTTATATGAGCTGCAAACATATTTTCAGGTGCAGGAATGTGAAAGTCACCCAGAATAGGAAGAGACATGTGGTAATAGCTTGTGTGTGTTTCTGTGGGTGTAATGTGTTATGTTTATTGAACATGCTCAGGGTTTTGGTGAACAGTGACTGAACGTATCCCCTTATAACCTTAACAAACTTTGCTTATTATCTAAGTTACAAATCTATGAACAGCACAGCATTGCACTAAACATAAGGATGAGGTCATTATGGGTATTTTTTGTGTAACTGTATCAAAGCATTGTGAAAAAAAAGATTGTTCTACCTTAGTCAATCTGCATCAATTATTGGTGCTGGACTGATCATCTGGCAAGCAAAATCAAACACTCCCAATACGTTGTGTGACCAACAGGTTCATGCTGGTCTGGTTTGATAAAATTCTCACAATGGATCCTCAAACAGGGATTTCTACATTTTCTACATTACTGAAGACCTAATTTCCTGCTGTTTCTGACACTTTCTAGTTATGACTGTGTCAGCCTCAGTCAGATTAAAATGTGTCAATAGTTTTTGGAGCAAAGTCAGACTGAGAGGCTGAAAGGACTGATTATAGATGCAAAAGACTGGACATGTCATAATATGTTCCAGGACTGTTCAAGCAAAGACATGACATTGCTAAGGACCTGAAGATGAACAGGGCTTACATAATGACACACAGACAGGTGAGTTAATAACTACAGAGAACATCAACAACCACTGCATTGTGTTGTACAGTAATATAAATGGTAAACAGCTTTTACTTAGCACTTTCCTCATCTTTTGACTATTCAAAACACTTTACAATACGACCTTTACAATCTTTAATATCAAACTAAGACCATTCTTAGTAATCACATTCCTGTGTGGTTTTGTGGTGCTGTAGCAACGCCATGTTACCTCAGAGAGAGGACAGTCATTACTCACAAGAAAACCACAAGAGGACACCTGAAAGAAAAAAAAGTATTGGTTGTCTGGAGACATCCAACAGTACCATTTGTTAAATGGAAACAGTAAAGCTTTTCTCTGTGTGTTGATGTTCTCATTTATCAAATGCGCGCAGGATCAAAACGCTTCCTAACACTCTTTAGGAACAAAACAAGGCCACAGCAGGCAAAAGCAGAAACACTCTACTATGTCAACAAGTTATCAGAGGGAGAGTCACACACACCCAGAGAAGCCAATGAGTTTAATGTGGCATCCTACTGATGCGTGTACCAGATTCATGAATGAACATTACCATTTAGATAGCGGATCATTTGTAAAGCAGCTGGGTGTTTATTTAGGTTTTCGTGTTTGAGAAGTCTCCTCTCAGTTATGGGCTGATCTGTATGCATTGCAGTGAGACAATCCCTCAGAAACTGAAGTCTCTGAATGCTAAGAGGTCCCATTTGCACATCTAGAGAAAGTAGATTTTTTTATTAAAAATGAGACAAGGGCAAGATGTGAAGACTAGTCACATTTTCGCTTTAACATGACTGGGATAAGCAAGTACGATATGTTCTTTATTTTGTGCAGATATGTGTGATCCTAATTTCTCTAAATTAATTTTTTCTCAACTCACTCTCAAGTAATAATTACATTCAAATGGGACAGGACTTCTACATAAAAGCTCTTTGTGTTGCTGAGTGGAGACTGGGGCTATTTTAAGCAGGTTGTGAAGGGCAGTGGAGCTAACTGGACAACAAAATAAAAGCACCCTCTCCCTCCTGTTAGCCTGGAGTAGGGGCACTGTAGGGTAACAGGGACGGTAGCAACAATCCCTCTATGGATTTAATACTTTCTGTCAAACTGTGTTGAAATTAAATCAACACACTGTATATCTTATGAACTAATTAGTTAAGGTTTTTGGCATCAAGGCAACATTATTTAACCCTAACCAACCCAACCTGACAACACCTTGCTTTAACATGCTTCAGGCTCAGCCTCTGTTGAAATGGGCTTACTTGACTTATGATCAAGCCAGTCCACATCTTTTCTAACAAAGCCAAACACTGAGCAAGAGTAACAATGCAAGACACATTATTTAGCAAGCTAGCTAACTAATACAACAAGTCCACCTCATTGTCCATCTTGAGGGCTTATAGTTTGTGCAGCTTTTGCAAAAGACTGAAACCCAGTCTAACATTTTTTATGTCTCAGCCTCTTGCTCAGCCACACTCTTTTCTTCTCCATTTCCTCTCTTTTCCTGTAACTTTGCCTCTGCTGTCATGTCAGCAATGAAGAAAGCCAGTCTGACTTCATCATTAGGTTACTCCTGTCTCAGCCTCTTGCACAATCACTTTCTCTTTCTCTCTCTCTTTTAATGTCCACTTGTTTCTCTTTGCCTTTGTCACAGAGACTTGAATCAGAGTAGCCAGAGAACATCAGAGGCAAGTTTGAGAGCATTTTCTCCATAAAATGTCATCTCCAAATTAGTGACTGTTTTTGGTCTGTTAGGCTGAGTGCCAGTAAGTGTTAAGCAATGTGATTTTACCCTCTCACACGAGTTACATAGTGTTAGGTTTTAAAATGGTGAATGGGGCACAGAGTGACTGAGAATGAGACATCACTTAACCCAATACAAGTGAATGTACTATAAAATGATTTTGAAGCTGTTATTTAAAAATTGTTACGTAATCCTGCCTTATGTATCAAAGATGTGAAAACTACTACTACTTTAACGAAGCAGTGCAAGTTTTCTAGACTTCAATAAACTAAGCAACAAATGTATTCTGTCTTGTACCTTGAAGCACTTGTTACATGGCTGAATCTGAAGTCTCTCCCCAATTACGCCCCCCCGCCCCAGTTTTACAGTCATGCAATAAATATCTCCGTGTGTTTGGGAACATCAATAATGTGTCCCTTTCATTGTGTGACAGGTGGATCAGCTGTCAGGCATCACACCACCAAAGAGGAATTTCACCTTGGCAATATTCAGATGTTTTCTCTCTGTAACAGCTGAGGGAAACACACATGGGAGCAAACACATACAAAAACACTTGCATATGACTCCCTGCTACTAGTACTGATACTGGTACATACAGTACATAGCAAATAGCCATGGACATCCTGTGTCCCTGTTGTCCTCTTTTTATTTCTCACTCTATCCACACACTCAGAGAAATTCTGTGACAGTACTAGCACTGTTCCCTATCCACCTGGCCATACTGTAGACTAACATGGACAAGTTGATGATAACTCTAACTCTCCTTATCCTCTGAGATGTTAGTCAGGAGACCTAGTCCACTCAACAGTTCATTGAAAGATACACAGACAATGTTAAAAGTTATAGTAGCAAGAAGGGCCTTTAAAAACTCTGGGGAAAAAAATCTAAAATAGGGTTATTGCAAAAATTCAGGTTGATAACAAAATAAAGAAACATTTTTGTTCAAAATTCTATTTCTTTGAATTCCAGAAAAAATATTTATGACTCTGTGCCGAAGAAAAAACCAGAGGTCATTGCTCACTAAAAATTCAATATTCTGAAAAATACCTTTTAGGGACTATCCAGGCAGAATATGCTGTTTGTGACACACATCAAATTTAGAAAGCTGTCATATTTACAATAATAGTGGAGCACTTGTGTAAATGTAAACATGGTTATTGATAGCTAAAGTGCAGTGCAAATGCTCTTTATGCAAAAATAAACAACAAGCTGTTAAACAGCTTCATTTTCAAGGAAATAAAGGAAAACCCTTTCATTCTTGGAAAACAGTTTGGTCTTTATTGCACAGTCATTCTTCAGTACAAATTGAGTATGACCATGAGCAGCACTCTGAGGAACCTTGGGAACTCAGACAAAAAAAGATTTGGTGTTTTAGTAAAAACACAACGTAAAACAACCAAAGCCCCAAACTGTTTTCCAGGAAACTCCATGCACTCAATACACACAGGAGTCACATGTGCCCTTATTCTTAAACACTTTCTGATGCATAATGCAACAGGAGATAACCTTTCTTTTGCCAAAGTTGTTGGGCAGTTTGCCATTTGATTGACAGGGGGATGAAAGTATTTATAGCCTGGATGGTGTTAACAAATCACATACTTACACACATGCACACACATAATCATACACAGACACACACACACACACACACACACACACACACGTAGTCACGCACACACAGACACACACAAGCCCACACACACAGACAAACATACATTACATATGACATAAGTATGTATAGTAGCTGAGGCTTTACATTGCATCAGACTACAAATGCAGCACAACAGCAAATCTTAGAATGTACACTGGTTGCTGAAGGAGAATTCTGTAATTGCAAACATGCAAATCTAATGAGCTTAACATTTTACTCACCAATCTTATTGCTGATGTGTGCAACATGAAAATGATTTGCAATGTAATCAACTACAGAGAAAAACCTAAGCACCCAGACAAGCAAGTTGTGAAATAATTTACAGTTTACGTCACTTGCCTTAACAGACTCAACATCTGTAGCTGTTTGGTTCATGGATCTCAGAAAAAAAGGAAAACTTGAGCTGTGAACTGCTGCTTTGCACTGAAAGCTATCCCTCATCAGTTCGGACTTGGATTATTTCTTCAGTGGACTTCAAATAAAAATTTTTGACAGGACTGTGGTTTATCCTTAGTAAGTAGCAACAAGGTTATCCAAACCAACTTCATGGAAGTGTTGTTGCCTCAGAGACTTTAGTAGAGCTCAGTAAATTAGCTGCAGTCACATTCACATTTTTTTAAAATAGATTGAAAGCTCATGATTTTAAAATCTATCACATGGTAGTCTGACTGAACAATTTTTGCTAAAATGATTTGCTGTTAAACAACATTTTAAAAACTTGTGAAATAATGCCCAATATGTTTACCAAAGCAGCAAGTAAGGCAACAACACTAGAGTTTAGTTACTGGAAAACATCCAGAGAGACACTTATTCATTAAATGAGATGTTTCCAATGCAAGATCAATGCATAATGACCTGCTTTCCTTTTGAAATATTAATAAAATATTTTTTCCACTCAGTAAAATTTCATGCCCTACTTCTCCTCTTCATTTCCTTCCTTTTCTTTTGTAATGTTTTTTTCAGTATGAAAAGTGTATGTTTATGTGTGTGTTCTGTTTTAAAAACACACACAAACGCACACGCACAGATACACAAAACAACGCATTTTTGGGGCCTTCCATATTCGTATTTAACTGTTTGCGTTTGTTCTGTCAATGTGCTTGAATATTCACACACGCACCCTCATTTTTATGGGTAGATATGTGTGTGTGTGTGTGTGTGTGTATGTGTTGTACAGGCATGTGTGTATGCAAATATATGGTCTTTTCCATATTAGAAAACAAAGCACTGCCTATACATTTACGTACAAGAGGAAAATTCATTTTTCTTGAAGCTCTGTCAAACATGCGGAAGCCATTGTACACATGGCCCAGATTTCAATGCTCTTGTGTGTTTCTGTGTGTGTGTGTGTGCTTGTTAGAGTGTGCATGTGCGTGTGTGTTTGATAGAGTGTGTCAGAGTCTGCTTTCCATTTAGTGCTCTGTTTTGACCAAACCAAGCATGACCGGGTGTGGAGGGAGCAGGACTCCAAGACAGCAGGGGTGAAAGGACCTTTGCAGCCCTATGAAAAAAACCTCATCCAGTTATATTTATCAATGAAAAGAAGATAAAAGTGTCTTCAGGAAATGTCTTCAAGACAGAATGGTCTTGGTAATGCTAATCTGAATGGTTTTCCTTCAGTGCCACCCAAAAAATATGGGGGTTACTTTTGATCAGAAAATATCCTTTGATTCAAATATTAAACAAATTTCAAGGGCTGCCTTTTTCACATTTGTAATATTACAAAAACCAGGCACATCTTGCCTCAAAAAGATGCAGAAAAACTTGCACATGCATTGGTTATTTCCAGGCTGAATTACTGCAATTCCAATTATCAGGCTGCCATAGTAAGACTTTTAAGAGTCTACAGTTGATCTAAAGTGCTGCAGCACATGTGCTCCCAAGAACTAGGAAAAGAGACTCCTACTTTATTAGCTTCTCTGCACTGGCTACCAGGCACCATCATATCTTAAAAATCTCATCATACTATATTGTCCAATGACACAGAACACTGTGTTCAAAGGACACAGACTTACTTGTTGTGCCTGAAGTCTTCATGAGTAGAGTAAGAGCCTGAGCTTTCAGTCATCAAGTCTCTCTCCTGTGCAGCTTTTTAGTTTCAGTTTCAGTTTCAGACACCCTCTCCATTTAAGAGCTAGCTGAAGCTCCTCTTTTGGATTAGGCTTAATGACTAAGGCTTGTGTTGACCAGTCCTTACTTCTGCTGCTATGTAGGCTTAGTGCTTGCTTTTGTGGGAATTGCTCTCAATTGTTCGGTCTCGGTTGGTCATGACTTGCTCTGTATTTTAAATGTCTTGAGACATCTTATGGTGTTATAAGGCTCTATGTAAATAAAATTGACTTGACTAAACTTGTCAGGTGAAGGAAGCCCAGAGACTGAGAATCTGCATCATTATGCACAATATGTACTGTATTTTCAGAGATTTTACCCACTGAGTTACGTCTCCATTATCCTGTGTCACACAATGCTGTGTTGGTCAGTTTAACACTGGCATGTGATAAGCCAGTTTACAGAAAACTGTAATACTGTCTATACAGGATGCTTTTGGAAAGACATCATACAGGCCACAGAATGGTGTCTTTGTAGAAAATTTACTGATTAAATTGGCGATAACACATGACAACATCCCCCTGATGAAGGAAAATATTAGACAATTGGGCAGTCAAAGATTTTCACAAAATTAGAGTACCCAACAGTGAGTCCTTTGTTTTCCATTGTCAGGACATCTCATTATCTCTTTCATAATGTGGACACTTCCTAATGTAATGAGGCAAAGCTGGGATCAAAACCATGTTACAGTAATGGATTTTTTTTTTTCTTTTGACCACTTAAGGTAGAAGAACTCCAAAAGCGACCAGAATGACACGCTCCTGTCATTCAGTATTGTTGCTTATGAATATGTCACAGTAAACTTGCCAGAAAGTATGTAACAGATACATTTAAGTCTTATTTTGAAGTATTAAAACTAGGGCTGTCAGTCAATAAAAATTTTTAATCGCGATTAATCGCATTCGTGTCCTGAGTTAACGCGCGATTGATCACAAATTAATTGCAAATTTTTGCAATTTTTTCTGCTAACAAGATATTTATTGTGTTTCTTATACTCTAGGAAAAATTGGAGAGGACAATAATAATTCCTTGGGCTTGATGTGGTATTTAAGACTGGATGTGCTCCGGTGGTAACGTAGTTCACATTTACAATAAATACAAATTAATTTTGTTTTGTCCAGAGAACCATCAGGCAAAACTTTAAAGCTAAACTTTCCGTTTAAAAGTCCCTTTTCTGTATCCATTTCTGTTTTGTAACCATTTGTAATGTTATTTTAGTGCCACTTCCTGAAACTACGGGAACTGGCAAGGCACAGACCGTGCGTGCGTTAATCGCCCAAAAGGAGTTTGAGTTAACGCGTTATTAACGCATTTATATATATATATATGGAAGTTGATCCGTGTGCGTGTGTGTGGATGTATGTGTGTGAAAGAAAGGTGCATGTTTATATATCAGCACACTGACCTCAGCATGATGTTCCTCATTCTGTTGAAGCACCTCAATCACCAACTCAGCCAGGCGAATGGTGTCCTCCAGTTTCTTGGCAGGGGTGACTAACCGCCCTACATTCTCTGAAGCACAAAGGTCAAGGGTCAGTGTGGGCAGCTTCCGTGTCTAATCTGCATCTACTCTAAACAAAGGCTCTTCTTTCTACTGTAGTCATGCAACCAGAAGTGCATAAGAATATCACTGGTCTTTAATATTAAAATGTGTTTTCTTTTCTGTAATATTTAGATTGTACAAACATGCATCTAATCTACTCCAAAAAATTTAATCACCCTAATATTTTTGAAATTACTGTTGTTCTTAAAGTGATTTTAGCTCCAGTCTATAGCCTCAGCCTAAACAATCTCATGATTATACTAAAAATATTATGCATGAAATATCCATTTGCCATAATAAGAGCTGGAAATCAATTTTTATTACTTTTGAATAAAATCCTTAAGTACAGCATCAAATATAGAAATTTGCCAATTCTGGCATATTTTTCTTATATCAGCACTATTTATGAGATAACTGAAAACACTGCTGGGTTAGGGATGGCCAGTAGTACGTAATAAAGAGTCATGTCTCTAACACTGTGTCAGAACAGTCACTTAAACAGCATGTACACTGAACACACATTTTGTAGTAATGCTGTAGTTCTGTTGTATTTATCTCAACATAACTGACTTTACAGAGAGATTGTTTTGGATTCTGAATGAATTAGACTGTTGTGCTATGTCTTTTAATATGTTTAGGGAAAAAAATGATTAGTTGACAAAAGATTAAAAGTATTAACAAAGCACAGATTAAACTTACTGCTGGTTTTAATAAATTTCTTGAAAGCAGGTGCTTTTTTCCTTTGCTGGGAGGCTAAAGTAAAATATTGATATGCTCTCCGAGACTTTCTGACACAGATTATAATAGATTCTACATTAAAAATACTAGAGCTAAGAGAGGAGTTTATCTACCTTATCTATTATTCCATTATACCTAAATTGAATTTACAGGGTCCTAAGAGAAATAACATATTGTTGGAGTTTTGTGCATTTCCTACATTTGAATGGCCATGAAAATAGTTTTGTATTCAAAAGATTCCAGACATTTTACATAACAAAAAGAAAATCTCAACCAAATCCAATTGGTAGTTCTTTAGGAAAATTAAAGCCAAGAGCTGTCTGTAGTTAGTACAACTCCATATCTTTTCCATTAAACTTTAAATTTCGGAAACAACTGGTTCTTTTGGGTTGTTTTGTGAGTTTAGGTAAAACATATTGTTGGGTCAACACCAGGAGACAGACAAAGAGAGACCTCGCAAAACACATCCAAATAAAATCTGGCCTGCATGTGAATCCTAGTTTCCTCGATTAGATGAAAACTTCAGGAACTCAGATAAACTGCACTGAACATATCTTTCTGGAGTCCTCAAGGTTTCAAACCTATTCATGAACTCTGTCCTCATGACTCACGATGTCATCAAGTCAAGTAAGGGATGAAATAACTTCCTTTTTCTGCTGTCGTGCTTGGTTGCAGCTTGCTGTACTGCACTCCTTCCCAAAAACAGCAAAGTGAGATTAATCAGGAGTGAAGATAGAAGTTAGCACCAGAAGCATAAAAACAAAGTCTGGCAGCTGATTTTCCAGTAGCAGGAGTCACAAAGCAGAGTTAGCACCCACCCTCAGAGAGATAGAAGTCAAAGGGCCAGCACCAGTCTGTACCTTACCAGGAAGCCTCACAAAACTACAGCTCTAAGGGCTTGAAATCCTCACAAGCCTGCAGCTTCATGCACTTTGCAGAACAGTAAACTGGTAAGAATATTTTTTCCTTCATGACCTTGGTTACATAACACAGTAACTTAGCATATCAAAGCATAGCACAGCTAAACATAGGGCTGTTTAACTTCTGCCATTTTTTCAGTTATTTGTTTCAATTAGCTATGGCTATGTCTAGTAACTATTAAATAAGTTGTTGTATACTTAACACAGAATTTGGACTGGAATTACACCCAGTAGCTTAAATTTGATCAAAATAGTAGCTTAAATTTGATCAATATAATGTTTTATCATTACCTCTTAGCTTTGCACACTAGATTTACATGCACTGGCTTTTTACAAAGAAACCTTTCTGACCCCTCCTACCAGGCATGTGGTTTATCCCTGATTCTGATGGTGTTTGTAAGTGTCACAGGAAGTAAGCATTTTCGTTTGCTGTCATTTGAACACAGCAGTGAATGTTGCATAAGAGTGAACTTCTACTAAGCGGGACTTCCAATGGTTTCTAAATGAATTATTAATGGCTAAAAGTTAATATTTAGTTTACTTAAAAGACTGAATTGGTATGTTAGTTATCTTCACTCTCAAGATTTACAGACAAGGGAGCCATAAGTAAAAACACAAGTAAAGCTGATAAATTTAACAAAAGACCAATTATAATAAGTAAAAGCTGGCACAAAAATAGAAAAAACAAGGGAGCAGCTGAGGAAATACAAAACCTAGGAGTAATCAAGGGACAGACACCTAACAAGGGAGCTGAAGCATACAATATAACCATGGAGGAGGGGAAGACAAGGACTTCAATACAAAATTGTGATAATTTACCTTTTTAGGGTGTTGCTCCAAGCAGATTTAATGTAAAATAAATCCATTGATAAGTGTATACGTTCTTTTCTTTTCTAGGAGAAAAAATCAATAAGTTGTCGCACCAAATCCCGAACAAGTTTAAAAAGGCTTTAAAGGTGCCATGTTAGGCCCCTTTTTGACAGTGTTGTCAGGTCTCAGAGGTCGCCAAAACAAGCCTGTCAAGTTTCTTGCTTAAAACACCACTCAGATCATGTAAAAAGGCATGCCCATATACTCCTCTATTTCAGCCTTCTTTTGCTGAGCTGTTTCTGTACCTGGAACTTTGAATAGAAATGAGCCTTAAAAGCAGCAAGTTCTGCTATTGACTTACCATTAATAAACATACTCCAGCTCCAGAGCCCACAATAGATGCTATCCATATTAGCCACAGTGCTAACACCAGGATGAATTGGCTAAATATACAGTAAAGCAACTTAAACAATTCACTGGGTATTTATTGGGTCAGAATTTAAGAGTGAAGTGGACACACTTGGATGCAGGGGGCAGCACAAACACTCATTAGTGGGAGTGTCACCTAGCTGGAGGTACAGCTAGTTCCTTCTTGACATCAAAATGGGAGTAAATATGAAACAGAGGCTGTGCTCTACATTTTGGAAAAATGCAAGATGAAGTTGCACTCTTTCCATTTTGGGGGTGTCTGTAAACAGGTTGGGGACACATATTTTAATTGTGAAACCATGAAAAGTGTATTTTACATAATATGGGACCTTTAGGTGGCCTTTATGTGTATATGCAGGTGAGACATCCCATTCCCTTAAGACATATCACCAAACATCAGAGTTCTATGAAGAGGAAGTGACATTAAGAGTCCTGTTACAAGACATTTCAGTTAAAAGCAAAATCACATTTTATCTCTATTTTTTTACAGGCATGGAAGTGATAAAGGCCTACTCCACATGTAAATGGGTATTTTTAAAACAGGGTTTCTCCTGGGGGTTTTTTTTGTTTTGTTTTTTTAAAAATCCCATTCACACAAGCACTTTTTAAATGAATGTCTGTCCACGTGAAATGTAGAAACATGCTGTTAAGTAGTGTAAGGAGTTTGCCATCAAAAAGGCTGTGACATGACCCTGATCCCTAAAGACATGGTGGCCAATCAGAAGCCTATAAAAAGCTAGTAACTCAAGGTTCTGAGAAATGCTGCACCACTTGACATCAAGAACAGGGAATTACGGTGCACACTCTGATGTCTTAAGCCAAAAAACTTCTGACAGGAATTTTTCAGAATCTCTGTTTATGGTAAACTAAAATGCCATTTGTGTGTGGATGAAAGGCCACACCAAAATAAAGAGATATGTTATTGGAAAAATTCCCATGTACATGTTGACAAAGCTGAGGCCAAATCGACAAGATAGCAATGTCAGTTATCTTAATGCCAAGTTCGAACTACATGACTTTAGCCCTGCAAAAGTATTGTTGCACAACTTTATGGAGCCTTCACTCTTAGGAACATTTTTTGAAACTAACCATGTCAATGTAATAGACAAGCCATGGGAATTTTTTGAGCACCAACTGAGACAACTGTCAACGGATATGTATAACAGTGCAGACAATATACACAAGAGGAAGCTGAAAGCGTCATATATGGCCAGTTACAGAGAGGGGAAGGCAGAGTAACCTCACACTATCGTGGAGGACCCAATTCTTCCTGCTGCCACAGATATGGCAGAGACAATGCTGGAGGAAAAAGCTAAATTAACTCTACAGATGATGCCTTCATCAAACAACATAGCATCACAATGCATCAGTGACATGGAAGCAGACGTTTTACTTACTCTAATACTTTTACTGCACTTTCTAGAAGTGTTTTTAAGCACACTGTATCAAACTGCCACATTCTAGATTCCATTCTGCTCACATGTATTCCATCCACAAAATAAATTTAATTTTTAGGTCTGTGCATGTGTGTGCTTGCTTGCGTGCGTACGTGCCTGCGTGTGTGCATGAGTGCGTGCATACGTGCGTGCGTGCCTGCGTGCGTGCATACGTGCATGCATACGTGCGTGTCTGCACATGTGCCCGTTTGCCTGTTCAAGCAAAAATGTAAGGTAGACTGCTCCTAGAACAAGATGGCAAAGGTTGAACTGGACATTCCCCTGAATAAATTAAAGCCCTTGAACTTCCACCCCCTACTGGTGTGAACCTTTGATCTTGTTGTTGCCAAAGACGTCTTGGGTACGTCAATCATTCGTCGGTTCATGCCAGCTGTGTCACTTCCCTTTTGGTGACACCTCCCAATCTGACCCCTTGATCCTGTCCCCCCTGTATATCTGAATGCAAATGCCCCATCCTGTCTTTCGTTTCTTGTTGATTCCCTTAACCTAATTAAGTATGTGCCCCTTCCTGCATC
>JAPZDV010000012.1:27332996-27388703 GCA_029814665.1 Acanthurus lineatus
CACACACTCTGGGGGGTGGGGGTGGGGGGGTGGGCTGTGGTTGTTTTCCCTCATTATTTCCTCTCTAGAGAGCGTGTGTGTTTTCTGTGTGTGTGTGTGTGTGTGTGTGTGTGTGTGTGTGTGTGTGTGTGTGTGTGTGTGTGTGTGTGTCCAAAGCCTGATATATGAAATTCCTCAATGCCACAGAGCTCCATCGTTATCATGAGTACTATTAAAACACACTAATGAGCTAATGTCAGTTACTCGGGAGCCAGCAAAAGTCTACCAGTGGAATTAGCAGTAAATTTATGGGATCAAAGTGAACAAAACCTACAAAAACAATATCCTAAAGAAATCATCTTTCTGTGGTTAACTAAATTTGTTCAATAAAATTACTTGGGCACACTAAAATTACTTCTTGTGTGCAAGAAATATGTTACTAACAATAACTCTCTGTGCCCATATTTTGAGAAGTAACTCATAAACTAAACCAGGTGCACCCTGCTCTACAGTATGCTTATGTTCATGTGCAGCTGTCAAGGTAAATGCTTTCACAGTTGGATGGTCATATGGGATGAATTAGCTGTCACTTCCCACACCTCCCACCTTTCTGTGCTCTCAATAACCCCTCTCCCCAAAGTAATGCATGCACACATGGGTGCAAAGCCTCCACTGTACATGCTCTAAGTCATTACCATTGTACAATCTCCAGACCAGATCTCTGATCCAGACCCATTCATCACCATCAGCAGTTACAACACTTCATCAGTCTCTGTGGCAAAGATGAGCCAGCTTCTTGCATTAGTATCTTTAGACACAGCAACATCTGTTCCTCCTGTGAGTGTCGGCAGAGGTTTAATAGTTCTTTAGATAACAATGGAAATCATGTACACTGATATTTAATTTAAAGGGGAGCTATTATGTTAGCTGTGCTCTTGCTCACTTAGGACTTTATTTATACAACCTAGCACAGGTTAAACTGTGTGTGAGCAGTCTGACATGTTAGCAGCCAGGCTATGCCGTATTTCAAAAGACATAGAGAGGACGCATTCTGTAGATCTAAATTTGTTTAACCCAGGATGAGGTCAGGGTAGCCCTTTTCTTCACACCATAGACATAGCACATAATCACCATGTATTTACCCATTTCACTGTAACTATTGGAACAGAATGAACCATCAAGTACATTACGTACAGCGTCAACAAGCAAAGCAAATACCTCTGTGTTAGCTAAACCGCTGTGTGACGTTAAGGCCTGTAGCTACCATTAAGGACACGTCTTTATTTTGGAAATTAAATTTTCCTTGTGAGTGGAAACATTGTTTATTTTTTATCCTAATTTACATTTTGTGACCATCTTTAGACCGAGAAAAATAAAGGAGACAGAAATTTAAAGTCTAATATTACAACAACAGATGACTTTGTAACAAGCAAACAGTTTTTAGACCATTACAAAGCAGGTTTTTTACAACGCTCCCTTCCCTCAGACAAAATATTGGATTTGTAGAGCATTAATTTTTCTATGATTTCTTGGGATTTATAGAGGTTTCTTTGCAATAAATACTGGGAGTAATAATAGATATAGGTGACATTAAACCTAAATAGTTCACGTTATTAAACTGAAATTGCAGCAAAACTGCACTATGGAATATTAAATCATCTGCCTTAATTGACTGCATGATCTGTGTCACAATATCATAGTTTGAAAATCTCCAGTTAAGTAAAACTCTGGCAAATAAAGACTTATTTGGCTGTATTATAATGACCAAAAACTGGACCACATATTTGGAACAAATTTAAAACAGAAAAGTGGAAGCTTGTCACGTAGAGTTTCTAATATCCTGCTTCAGCCAACAAACAAAAGCTTGCTCTGAGTTCTTTTTTTCTTAGCTGTATTACATCCTGGGCTTTGTTGTGGGTCTTCTGAAACATGCAGTGGCTAAAAATTTCTCATGGGTGGTGAAACAGGTGTGGCTGCATGAGGTACTAACCCTTGAAGCCTCAAATAGCAAAACATTATATTAAACTCCTCTTGATGTTTGTCTAAAATTTCTACTTACAGCAACACACAATGACCAAGAAATCACAGGCATGTTTGTTTTTGTTTAGTTTTATTTGTAAATGCATCTTGAATAGAACAAAGAAAAAAAATATATAATATATTCATATGTACTGAAACATTACGTTATGTACACATTTAGAGTTTGCACTAGAAATCTTCACAACCACTGATTTGTTTTAAGATATGGTATCAGAATAGTCTCTGTGTATTTCCTGGATGCAGCAATATACACTCCTGCATATTTACATACATTCATAGGATGCAATAAAACACCTGTGTTCACACAAGCATTAAAAATTCAAAAATTGAATGAAAGGAATGATGTACAATGTTGTGTACCCCTGCTTGTTGTCACAATACATACATGAATTACACATGAACAGCATTGTCAGACTAATACATATCTGCAGGGAGGTATGGTGGATGTAGCCCATCGTTTGAAAGCAATAAGGGAATTAAATAGTGACACATGGCCTAAAAAGGAATATTGTGACTACATTTCCCAAAAACTCAGCACCATGTTGTGAAGTGTTTCCATTTATGTTACCTCAATGTAGCACAAGTTCCAGCTGAGGTCAGAGGCTGTCAGGGTGTCCTCAGTAACACATAAAGCAGAGTGGAGGCAGATTATGTGCTAAGTCAGCAAAATAAGACTGAGAGGGTCAGTTTCGTGGCTATATACTGACTGACATGGGCCATATTATGACACATTTTGAGCAGTCACTGAACGCCCTATTAAAATATGGATTACTGAAACTGGATCACCTGACCATTTGGCTCTCCAGTAAGGATTTTGTGTACAGTAAGGCCAGAAAAGTGATAAAGATAGAGGACCTGCAAATAGGTACACATCACATAGCTTCAAAAAACAATGATCATTTAACACTCGTCAGAAGGCAGATATAACAATTACTGTGCGCTTAACCTTTTAGTTGTGTTTCACAATTGCATTTCTTGTGTTGCTCTGTCATTCTCCTTGTCGTGTCTCAGCAGGCTCACAAAGTTGCTGTAAAATTTGAGAGGAGTCCCAGTAACTTGTTGTGAGTTTCCTTACGTTTTTATGCAATCAGTAGTTCATGTCAACTTATTATAACACATGTCTTCCTGTGCATCAACACAAAGTTTAATAATAAAGAAGTTCTTCAACTGTACTGTCAATGAACTGTGGTTCAAGGCAGCAAAAACTAGGGCAAAGCTATCAGAGGAACCTCACAGTAGAAACCTCTGTGGGCCCCAGGAAGACTCACCACTTCTCTGATAGTAGCTAATAAGGATCCAAAAGAACTTCACTCTGGCTTCCAAGACATTGCATAAGATGAGGAATGTCCAAGATGTTGGCAGCTTTCATGAAGATAAAAGGCAGCTGTTTTATCCAGGTAGAATGGACATGGCAGGCTAATTCAAAGCTATCAAAGAATCCAGACTGAATGAAAATAAGCTTATCTTATCTTCTGCTGAGGCAGGCGATACGGATAGAACAAACATAAGCAGTACGACACACCAACAGAAACAACAACCTTTAACTGTTGTGTACTTTAGTACAATAAATTAGAACAATCACAGACTGTTGAAATGCAAGGCGTGCTTCCACACACATGTTCAAACTGACTTGTTGAAGGCGCAAACATACACTCTTACATCTTGCTCCTGTGGCATGTGTCTATAAGAGAGGGATCTGAGTATTTCCAGTGATCCAAGTGTGCCATCAGTTTGCTGAGCGAACTGTCCGGTTGCTTCGTGGAAAACGGTGGACTTTAATGTGTTTTGACAGGTGGTCACTGCGGGCAAACTTCTTCTCACACACTGGACATTGGTAGGGCTTGACACCGGAGTGGGACCGCCGGTGTCGAGACAGCTCATCCGACCGGGAAAACCTGATGGGAACAAAGAGAGGAGATGTTTTATATTCAACAAAGACAAACAAGGAAAAAGTCATATATGTGGACTTGTGCCACATGTCTGGGACTTGAGTCAGGAATCTGATGTAGTCAGACTTGGTGTGACCTATCCATGAAAGAATGCCTTGCCTGTTACACCAGTTCTACCAACTACTGGATTTTATCAACAAAAACACAACAGCTGCCAAGGCCAGAAATATTCTCACTGATTCTCCCTGTCCTGACCAAGACACTGCACATGTTGATGCTGCAACTTATTTGCCTGTAACTCATTGGAAAAGCAAAGATCGTGGCAGCGTTAACATGAAAGCAAACACTACTTGGCTGGAGCCAAGGCAATGACAGCTCCAAGGCCTCTTCCCAGCAACCCAGTTGTCAGAAAGACTGTCCCCAGACAGGCTCTGCAGCCCAGATGTTGCTCTGCTGACCTGACAAGATGATGAATCGATACAAATGTACCCTGTAATTAAGCAGCAGTGTATAAAAAGCTGCAGTAAAAAACCCTTATATTCTGTCATATGTAGACACATCAAGCTTACAGCTAACAGATAGAGTTATGCTGCACTGATAGACATGATTAAGTTCTATGCAACATATGACAGTTGTGCATACATACAGGGATATAAAACTACTCCAACATGACCAGAAACATCTTTAAGCCCATACATTCTTTTAAGCTTATTTTTTAGCAAGTCTGCTTTATTTGTTAGTGAAAGCTAAAAAAAATGACAGTGAAAGTGGAAGAGAGAAGCAAGATGATATGCAGTAAAGGACGCAGGGTAGAATTAATCCCCAGATCACAGTTGCAAGGTTTCAGTCTTGATGGATGGTATGTACTCTATCAGTTAAGCTACCGAGGCACCTACCACTTATACCCCCTCTATGCTCGCTAATAGGATTTAAACATACATATCAAGTCTACACAGTGACTTGTGCAGATGGATTAGTTATTCTTTATCTTTTAGCCAAGAGACTAACTGTGATTGGGATCTCAATGGAGACAACCCATATGCTGCATGTCATCCTGTTTGTCGTAAAACTTTTATGTCCAAAACTTTCCAGAAACATTTCTGCACAACAGCAAATATGTGATGGATATTTTGACTGTAATGTGAAGCACACAGTCAGCATTATTTTCACAGGATAAGGAATGACATGTAAGACATTAAGAAAGAGTCTAATTGTTTCATACAATGCACTGTCTCCAGTAAACTCTGTGCATCCAAATCTGATCTACACACTGTTTAAAGTATTTTATGGAGACAGTTTTATTCTTTAAAGTCATCCTATCACTGCCACGCTGAAGTATAATGAGTCACCATCTGGTTTGAATCTGTTGCTATGCAAAATGACAAAGTATGAGAGAAATGAGGTTTATAATTGTTTGATCCACTTGAGTTCCTATTGAATCAATTTGGAGCAGTTTTTCTTTCTTTTCTAGAGAATTGTTGTCATTTCCTGTCAGCTAAAGATGACTTTTTAGTTAAACAGCTGAATAACTTCAGATTTTAAGACATCCTAAAAGGCTATTCTTAAGACTGAATTTTAACAGGAAACACTGAAAGAGCATGAAAAGCAGCCGATCCTGTGCAGACCTCCTCTTCTGACCTTGGAAGAGAGGAGCAAACTGTGTGTACTCTTTTCAAGTTAAACATTCCCCCTTAGCGTGGGCACTCACTCACTGCTTCATTCCTCTAACAATTAGCTTAAAGAGCAGAGTAACACTATCTGACAGTAAAAGGCTCTCTGCGCAGTAAAATTATACTCTGTACATCAACTGCACTAAACAGTTACAGAACATATAGGCATCTCTCAAATCTGCAGTCAATGTAAAATTCTCAGTGAAGAATTTCATGATGAGGCAAGATAAAAGTTTAATGAACTGAATATGAGCATCTTTTCCCACAACTTTGCCAAGTTACCTCATGTAGATTCAAAAATGAAAGCTACCTTTTGGAAGCAGAGTGAATAAGTGTGCATTAAACCCCCACAATTGTGGCTGAATGACCAACTGAAAAAGAGCATTTGAGGCCCCAGACCACCAGGAGCTCCACAAAGTCCAAGTTCATTGTATTTTACTTGAGTTTTGGTCTTTTGCTCAGGGGCCCCTGCATCAAAATCTTGCAGAGACCTTAGTTATATAAATTTTTATTTCACACATGATGGACATTTCAAACTAAATATGTTTGAAGCACTGGCCAGTCAGGGCCTGACAGCTAGTCACAGCCTTTGGGCCCTGTAAGACGTAATGGTTGTGCTTAGTTGACAGTAACTTATTCTTAGGTATATGAATCTTTATGCCATGTAACCTAAAACCATTGGAATGACAATGTTATATGTTTGAATATACAGTAGTAAGCTCTGTGCCTCTCTTGTACAGCCCTTCCCTCCCTGTTCCTCCCAGTCTATGAGGAACCTTGACTGATCCCTCTCTTCTCTTTCATGCAGCGTGGCAGCCTGGACGTTCCTGGCCCACAGTCATGGTAACTATTCAACACTTTGTCTTTGTTCGCTCCACTTCCTCACTGCTTCTCTCTTCAAATGATTGTGTGCAAAACTGAAACAGGCCTTTTTCTCCCTCTCTGTCTGCCTCTCTGCACCCCCACGCCAACATCACCAGCACTTTTTCTCCTGTCTTTTCTTTTTTTAAATCTCAATCACTCTCTACTCCTCACTTCATTTGCTTTCTTCTTTCACTCTTTTTCCAACTTTTTTTTCTTTGGTCAGCCCCCTCATTTACCCCAACACATACAGTGGGTTACAGACGCACTGGTTCTCACACACACTTCCATCCAAACTACATCCTGCCTTTTGTGTACAGACAAGAGCCCTTTGTTTGTTGCAACACAGCCTGAATTTTTTCTGCACAAATTTCTGCAGCTCCTCTCGTGTCCACACACAAAATTACAAGTACAGTACATGACTGGTGGTAGATTGCCAGTAGATTGACTGAATGTTCAAAGAGGAGGCTCATTCAAAACTGGTCTCTACAGCACCTTTCTCACAGCTTCAAGGTCTGGAAAGTTTTGATTTGTTTGGGTTTATGTATCTTCTTATTTATTAAGAAATGGTTTACTGTTTCCAGTGTAATACTGATTTAATTCAACCGGATACAGTGCAATAGAAAAACAAGCATGAACTTGCAAAGAGTAAGGAGCCACTGGTTTTAGTTTTTCTTTTACAGAAAAAATATGTTTTTAATTTCCAGAGCCCTGGATACTGTTGCTGTAAAGAAGAAGGCGAACCAGAGGCACAAATCACAGCTGTCGCAAATTCAAAACATTTATGTTGCAACTTGTTAAGCATATCACTTATACAGTTGTTGTATTTAATAAAAAAATAATGCAAAATTTATTCAACGCTAAAATGAAACTGATTTTTTCTCATGTTCAGCTTCAGTCTTCTAATAGTAGTGCAAAAACGTCCATCCCTGCTCTGTATTAAGGACCAACCAGCTTGGGGCCACCAGCTAAAGTGAGTTTTGACTGATGCACTCATTTTGCCAGTGTGACTCTGTCTCACTGGCTGAGCTGATGTCCTCAAGAGGACAGCCAGCTCAAGTCTGGCAACCCTGGGCTCAAGTAAAACTCCATCTCACACACATAAACACACATACACACACTTTTTTAGACTGATAATATAAAACGGCACTTTACTTGAATGAGCAAAGAAATTGCCTCACTGATGAAGACATCCAAGTTTTCTTTTTGCTTTCCACCATTACACACAGCATGGTTCCAAATTAGATCTTGCTGCTTTACACTTAGAATACACAAATGCTTACACACACACACTCATACTATCTCAGCAACTACACAGCTGTCAAGTCTCAACAGGAGGTGCCCATGTTGTGCCCCCCATGTGACTGCAGCCCACATGCTCTGTCCCAGATTTAGTTTACATCTGCAAAAAAGACACCCAAGCTATTCTTGTACATCCTAGATATCTCAGTGCCTGACAAGAAGTGTGATTGTGCAAGCAAACTCGTTTATATTGCCACCGCCTCACATCATCCCAATTAACACTTGGGAAGCTGTATGACACCATTAAGAGCTCTTGAGCTCTCAAGCTCAGTGAAAAAAAACAGTTTGATTGCTTTTCCTTTGCTTTTCATTTACAGGTCCCTGAATGACAGAAAGTGTCCTGTCTTGATGCTGAAGCATACTGCTGACATTCCACAAACAGAAATCCAGTACAGCTTTGCTTCCATGGTGATGAGCCTTATTGTGAAAAATGACAGTCATGTTGTAGAGCTGCTTCACTCATTTTCAGCCACTGCGAGCTTTGGGGGGTTGTAGAGGGTCCAGCTTTCTAGGCCCTACCAAGTTCCCTTGTTAGTGCAAAAAGATGACCCCTCAAGGTGACAGGTCACTTTAAGTGTTATGTAAAGTTTGCACTAAAGTTGGTTCCGTCAAGCAACATGACAGCATGCACAGCACACAGACCTGCCCCACTGACATTATTAGTGCTGCTACTAGCTAACAGGCAACACTTAACAGCCCTTTACAAGGTTAAGCCCTTTGAAAGCATGCAAATTCAGTGCAAGGGCTTAATGATATTGCTATTTTTTATGAATAACAAGTCTTTAACCAGGTATTCTTTAACCAACATAGCCATCATAAAAAGAGCTCTTAATGTTGTCAATGGTTATTCTCCGAGTCTAATAAAAACATGAAAAGCTTTAGTGTTCAATGACTGTAATTTTGGATGGGCAGAGATCATTCTGTCTGTGAGGTGAGCATTTAAAATGTAAACCAGTGACCTATATGTTTAAATATAAATGGAAAAACATTCATTCAAACAGTGAACATTATGACTCAGCAGTACCCACCTCCATCCACAGCCCTGCCAGTTGCAAGCAAAGGGCTTTTCCCCTGTGTGCCTCCTCAGGTGGGCTTTCAGGTGGCTGCTCTTGGTGTACATCTTGGTGCAACCAGGAAAAGTACATTTGTGCATTTTGATAAGATCTGCCATTGGGTTCTTCTGGAACTTCTGACCTCCAACAACAATGCCTGATCCTTGGCTTGCTGAGCTATCCCCAAGCCCCAGAGGCTTGGCTGCAATGGGCACAGGTGCAATGCGTACAAACTTGGAGGAAACATTAAGGCTGGGGGAGGGAAGGATGTGGGGCACCAGGGCAAAGGTCTGACCCTGGATGTTGACTAGTAGCTGCGCAATTTTGATGTCTGAGGCTGGGACAGGCTGTGGGGGCTGGGCCACTGGGCTGAGAGGTGCCACTGTGGGCTCCTGCTTGATCTGAAGAGGCTGAATCTGTAGGATGACCGGCATCCCACTACCTTTTGTGCCACTGTCTGCTGATGAAGGTTTGCTGCCTGAGGCCTTCTTGGCCCCTGTGCTGGATTCAAAAGTGGGGTTACCTGTAGTTTTGGTCTCAGTGGAGGCCACAGTGGCTACACCAGCATCATTGGCAGTGGGGACAGTTTGGTCCAAACACTTGGCCTCTGGCTCCAGTATAGGCTCAGGGGAGGCCTCCCTGCACCATTCCAGGCCAACTTCTAGACCAAGAGCCTCCTCCAGTCCGACTCCCAACCCTGGACAACTTTCTCGAATCTCTTGTTTCATTGTTACCACCTCCATATTCTCCTCTAGGAATTCTTCAATCTCTTCCAGCGTGGGTTGAAAAGACCCTCCAAGTTCTTCCTTTGTCTCCACGTTGGACCAGGTGAGGAAATCAAAATTTTCTTCCTTTAAAAGTTCACGTTTGGAGGGCTCATCTCTCCGAGTGTCCCAGAGAAAAGTGGATAATGGTATAGGTGCCACGGACCCCGTGGGCACATTGCTGACACCTCCTAAAGAGGCCTGGGACAGCAGGTGATCCAGGATGCTGTCCTGGCTCTCAGCACTTGAGTTGCTGCCATAGCTGGAGCTGAGCACCTGGGAGTCTGGACTGGAACAGGAGCGAGGACTGGACGACTCGCTGAGGTCGTCCTCCGAAAATGGTGATGGAATCACCTGGTAGGAGCCAAGGTCTGTCACCATGTCTGAGACCCGATAGGCCTGTGGAGAGTCACAGTATGGAAGGAAAGTCTCCTCACTAACTGTGGAGTTATCTACCATCCCTGGACAGTACCAAACTGTCGACTCTTGTTGGACTTGGACTCTGTTTACAATGATTTGTCAGAGAAGTAATCCCTGTGCTGTTTGGAGAGTCAGACCAAACAAACCCGGGTTCCCAAGGCCACTCTTCGCACCCAGGCAAGATAGTGAAACACCTGTTGTGCTCTCTCAGGGTGGAAAAAATGAGCGTCGGGAAAGAACTATTACAATCAAGGTCTCCAGCCAGGATACAGTATTTCTAAACAGAAATAAACACAGACAGAAAAATATGTTATTTTCAATCTCACAAATGCCACCTACTCAATTTCAAAAGAAGAATGTCTGAGTTTAAATAAAGAATTTGGGTCATTACATATCTGCTTAAAAAGCATAATGTGTCATATCCTCTGATCTGTTAGCCTGACAGAAATGCTAGTCGCACACTGTGTATGCAAATCAAGGTAATAGTAGGTGACAGGCATTTAAAAGCGGTAACGTCACAGGGTCAGACAAAAGGTGCTCAATGAAAACACTGTGGGCACTAAGACACTATGGCGGACTATTTCCACTGATTTGACCTTTTACAGACCAAATAAATAATAGATAAAGTAAACTGAAGTTTTTCCACATACCAAAAACAAATCTTCCATGAAGATTACTGAAGATTACTTTATTAGTGACTATCATTTATCTTTGAGGGTTTTTTACTGCCCTGTTATGAACCTCCTATGAGATCTGCATCATGGTTCATTAACCTTTTTAATTGTTATGGTGCCCTATTTAGCTATCAGGCTATGAGGTTTTGACTCTTTAATCAGTAGGATGTGGTTGTTTTTAACGTGGCTCAACAACTGTACACTATGTAGGCCTAGTTTATGGTTCACTTGATCACATTTGTTTTGAAAATGTTCTACACTAGACTTCATAAATAGGTTATTTTCCTGGAACAGAGAGCGTCGGTCATACTCACACCCGCCTCCCTTCCCTATCCCCCCTCCCTTTCCAGGGGCCCCTTCATGGTCTGAGTGACCGAGAGTAAACCCGGCTAAAGGAAAAAAAAAACGTCAACATTATTATGAGCAAACACCGCATGGGGCAGCCAGGAGCAGCGTGCGCTCCTCTGCTGCCCTGCTTGTTTACGGGACAATTAAAGAGCAGTAAATCAGTCACATCGCTGCCTCTGAAGTTGAGAGGACAGATTCCAGATATCTGTCATAAGATTTATGGTTTTAGGATGCAGGTTAATGCATTATCTATTGTTGTCTGGAAACCCAAGGGAGCATTTTAATTCATTTCCCATGTTTATGGAGAGGAAAGCTTGGACATCATCTCTTACAGTGACTAATATTCATACACACCCGAGGCCTTACACTGGAATTATAACTCAACCCGAATTCATACTTTTATTTGTGTAATAATAATGATTGCATTTATAACCATTAACTATTTAACACCATCTGATTTTGCAGAGAACATGGATCGTTGAAGCAATAAATCCTGTCATGCTTTCCAGAACAAAAGTCATTTAAAATTTCATTCATTTTTCCTCTCTTCTTAAACTCCGGGGGAAAAAAACAACAACAATACTCGGCATATAGGTAGACATATGTGTTGTGTTTTTAACCTGCAGCACGTCCCAACCACGGTGCATAACGCATGAGTAGGCGCGCGTCTCCGCTCTCAACGTAAACATGTTTTCGTTCAGCCTGCTGCAGTATGAAGCTGAGCCGATCGCGCATGCTGCACGCCCGACTCCACCAAAACATAAAATAACATCCAGACTCACCTTTTTCACTCAAAGCAAATATCATTCCAATGCAGAAGGTGCGGCGAGTATTGTTTTATCCGTTGCATCCGAAGAGGAAGCCTTAAGCCAGAGCAGCGTTTGCCCTTGAAGCTGCCCATACAGCGGCAGCGGTAGCGTTCGGACTGACTGAGTGCTGGCTGAGTTGTACTATATGACCGTCACATGACTGCCAGTGTGTGTTACGGGGTTACTGTAGTGAGAAATAAGAGGCTGCTGCTGAAGGCTCGTCCCCGCTCTGCAGCCTCATTGGTAGGCTGTGGAGGGATGAAGGCGGGTCGTCGGGTCTGTCACTCAGAGGTTCTGCTGCGTGGAACAACATGTGGGACGGCTCGGTGAGGGAAGGAAGCCGAGTTGTAACGTGTTATCATGATAAAATACAGTCACGTGGAGATACTCTGGATTCAGGGATGAGGAGGTTAAAAAGCACCTGTCACATTTTCATCAGTCAAAGTACATCTTTAAGACCTGGGTGATCCGTAACCGAAATCTCATTGGCCTACATTAGATGAATTGAATAATAAGTTTTATGCTTTTCATTTTTTTTCATTGGCCTGACTGGTTTAAGAAGAACTGTTTAGAATTGCTTGGTGGGAAATTTTAATGCAAGTAAATTTGAGTTTTGTTTAGTTTTACAGGTTAAGATCAAATACATAAAAAATGAGATTAAAATGATGCTGCTGCTAGAACTTGTCAACCACTGGAATGGACCGCAGTAACACTCATGTCTGTGAGTCATATGAAAAGGTTGATGGCCATTAAACCTGGACCCATCTGCATCCTTCTTATCTTTACATCAAAAAAACACATTGGTTGCAATAAGTCTTAGTCAAGACAGTGTCATCCTTTACTTATTTTGTAGATATATTAGTTCCTGTATTCCATCTCAAAATGTCAAAAGACAGACTAAAAAAAGGAAAACTGGCAAAGGTCATGTTGTTTTCAATGTCAAAACTTGAAAGACTTGCAGCTTGACGTGCTGTTGTAATTTGACTTAATGCCCTCAAGGACTTAACACAACTGTGGTTGTAGCTTGTTCCAGCACTGGAAACAAGCCTATCCCAGTTCAGAAATACCAACCTTATTATGTGACATGTGTCATGACTGTTGACACTAAACTTGAGACGTCAATACACAAAGGTAGATCATTTTCTGCACCAGAGAGCCCAAAAGACCAGATATCTGTGTTTGGTATTTAACTCTGCTGGCATGCATGTACTACACAGTAGTTGTAGTAATCTATCTTAGGACAGCATTTTTTGTTAATGCTGTAGTCAAAGATTCAAGTGTTCAGTGGCAGCTAATGCAGCCTGGAGCTACACATGGCAAGCTCACTTCTTACTAAACTCACAGCTCCAGATTTGTTTTAGTTTAAACTTGTAGTCTTCAGACCTAACTGACGCTGACTCATGTATCACTTGAGCCACAAAAATCACACAACTTACTTCCCAACACCTGGAAGCCGACTTTAACACCTTAAATCAGCTCAAAATCCCCACATTACTGTGTTGTTTATCATTTATTGTTCAGTGACTCGAAACTAGAGACTTCATAGCTTTTACTTTCAAGTCTCCAGTCAAGTTTAGTCTCCAGCATGTAAAGTCACAGCAACAAAGTCCATGTCAAGACTCAGGTCTTTGTTTTTGTGACACAAATCCAATCTAAGTAAGAGTGGCAAGTCCATACGTGGACCCAAGACACTAAATACACCATTTCTAATCTGAAAAACACATTTAATGAATTGAATGACCACCTCATATAAATTGTTGTCTCTGATTCTAATATACAAGCATAGTTCTCCAACAATGCTACAGGAAGATTAACAAAATTTAAAAATTCCCATTTGATTATGACATCATAATTAACCTATTCATTTTTTTTCATCCTGCTCCTTTCTTTCTCTGCCTTTACAGCCAGTTTTTCAGTGTAATAATGATAAATAATTGAAATAATTTTTAAAAATCTGACAGTACTGCATACATGGACAAAAACCTTTTTCAACATAAACAATCAACATTTAACAAAATATTTTGAAAATAATTCTTGAATTTACCCCAACCCTAAAAGAGACCCTGGAATCATATTGAGCACGCTATTTAACAGGTTAAAAAAATTGTCAGTACTTTGTGTTGAAAAACAAATGTGCAAATTTGTGTCAATTTAAATTTATTCAGAAAATTAAGAAAGCAATCTAATCAGGGCTTTGTTTAATTTTTTGTTTGTTTCAGTCTTATCACATGGTCTTTGTCAGCAGGCAGGATAATGATCCCTAGCTAGAAGGTAGCAACTACATGGACCTGGTGGTGAAATTGTTTTGCCAGCTACTGCCTCTAAGGTCAAAAATGAACTTATAACTCTATGTTTAATGTCTACATTCCATTTCTCTACTGAAATTCCTTGTTACTGTTCCAGTGTGATTACACCAGTACATCAGGTTGGCTACTAGCAGATGGCCGGCCTGTCAGAGGCCTGTCAGAGGTGAGTGTAGGTTGCTGCAGGTCAGATGAACACAGAGGCTATCAGTAAGTGGCCTCACAGCAACATCAACACTTTCACACACAGGGAGGAACTCACTCTCTCAAGGAAAATGTGGGCGAACCAGTCAGGCTTGACAGGAAGTGTTTCAAAAGCATTAGGTTGTTCTTTAACATGCTGTTTGTCCAAGTAGTCACTCCAAGATTCAGAGAGACGCATCACAGGGAGACAGAGAGAGAGAGTTTATTATTCAGGATATAACAGATGTTTTTAGGTTTATCCACATAATTGGCTACAAGGTGGCAATCTCTTTCTACCAAACATTGCCACATTTAACGCCTGGAGGCAGGAGCTGAAAATAGACTCTGAGCTGGTGTGGTGTTTCTAATGCCCTCCTCTTTGTGATGATTGTGAAAGTGATTACACAGACAGTCTTTCTGTCCCGATGGGCCTTTGTTCTTCTTTTCCTGTCCAGAGAAGGAGGATGCTGGCTGATGGTTGAGTAAAATAAACACTTACATTAACAACAGCTGTTTTAAGACTTGAACTTACTGTAAGAAGAGGTAACATGAAAGTAAGTGTTGAGAACGCATTAGAAACTTTTTGTTCTGGTTTAACCACAAGAAGACAATATTTTTTTACTACTTACTGTAGATCTTTTGTAAGCAGCTGTGTTACTGGAACTAGGTGCATTTATTCAAGATCAGTACTTCAGTAGAGCTTTAGCTGTAATCTGTAATCAGCAATTACTTTGCAGATTCAAATTGGACACACAACACATATTTTAAGATGGTTAAATGTGTTGCATTGTTACAGAAATATACCCAAAACTGTGAAAAATGGGTATTTTTTTCCCCACTACTGATTTGACACAATGAAATAGTTGCGGGTAAAGTTGCAGCGGTGTAGACTGGTTCAAGTTTGCATTACACCACAAAGTTTGCTAGCTGCAAGGCAAACTAAACTTCCCCCGAAAATTTGGCAAAAGCAGAGTCATTGCTATTGAAACAAAACACTGTCTCATGTAGTCGCAGCAGTCTGAACTGACAGGTTAGAATGTTGCACTCTAGCGCATTGCAAGCAGTCACGAGTGTCAAGTCATCTCGTTGCAAGTCTTTGGTGTAAACTGGCCTTAAGATGACTAAGAATTCCTTTTTTACAGAAATCTCTCGAATAAAACCCTACAGTGTACTTATCATTATTTAAAAGTTTCACTGATGCAGGGCTAAATGAATTTTAATTTTATGTAGACAAAACTTTCTACTAGAGGGCAATGACTGATACAAAGCATATTGAACAAAGGATGGGTCACTTTCTGTTACTATTCTGTTAGTTGCCTTCAAAGATGCCTGGTCATAAGTATGCTGCAGGGACAAATGCTGTCGTTCCTCCTCAAGCTTCCATGCAGTCTGCACAGAAAATACACAGCACCTGAGGTCAGTCAGTTTATTGAGACACAGAAATCACAGAAAAATGGTTGTTTGTGAGCATGTGTTATCGTTAAGGTAAATTTGAGTCGGATGATGAAACAGAGGGATTGCTGCTAGGTGATGTAATGCATGATTACATGATGACACAGTCTTGCTCAAAGTGAATAGGACTTTGTAAAAAAGGGAAAAATAACGAGTCAATTATATTAACAAGTAGCTACACAATTAGCTCTCTCCATTATGGCCTATTTAGTAGAAAAAATAGACAATTTCAAATGTATACACATGCACAAAACATGCATAATACCATAACAGTTGATTTGATTGATGACATTCTGATGCTAAAGCCAAAAGCATTATTAAACTGGTCTGTATTACCTTGAGCATGGCAGAAAGTGTGTGGTGTAATTCTTTGTGTTGTATGTTAGCGACTAGACTCAGCAGTTTGAACAAATAATGTCAGCACACTAAACCAGAATTTTCTACACTCATATCCAGAAGTTTATCTTCATGTTGTCCAAATTTGAATAATCTGCAAACAGTGTCGTATAATTGCTTTGACAGATACAGGATAGCTCTGTCGCCTCAAACCTTCTCTGCGACTTCACAATACAGGTGTTATTTTTAAGGGTGTACTTATGTTGACTGTGTCAGATGATTATATGATCCTAACACAGCCATTAAACCAACATCTCAGCACTGCAGTACAAGTTTATGGTTTATGTCTGTGTCATACATTTATGAGCCACAATTAAATGATTACCTGTGCTCATTTAGTTGTCTGACAATCAAAACAGGAAAATTGTGAATAAGAGTAACTAAACTGTGAGTGTTTGTACATTGAAATACACATTACATAGCTATAGGTCATGTTGGAGAGCAGAAGAGGACTGAGTGGAGGTTTAAGCAGATTAAGGGTTTAAAAGCTCCACCAAAATGATAAACTTTGTTTCCAAATTTTGCTAGTTTAGCATGGATGTTGCACGCTGGCTAACATTTGCTCACAAACAAAGCATTGTACATGTGGGTATATCTCCAATGGTGACAGCTTTAGAATTATACATAATCATCCTATCCACTGTTGACATTAAACCCCTTCCTAGGCAAAGAGTCTTCTTACTTCTTTCAACCAAGTGGCAAACCTCTGGGACTCAAAAATGAAACCAACAGTAGAACTCAAATGGCCTTAGAAGTGGAAGCAATATCTTTTTTACATTGCAGAACAGCATTCTGTGTGATAAAGGATCTGATATTGTCTGTTTGCAAACATCTATTGCAAGTTGCCACCCTTTTTTGAATGCCATAGAATATTGTCTCTGGAAGCAAAGTTGTGGGTAGCCAGTACCACTCATTATCTCTGCCATTTCCTTAGACATGGCCATGTCCCAATGACTAGTCCAACAGAGGGAACATTTGGGTATTGTGAATAATTCTGGAATCTTTGAGGGATTGCTAGCTATAGACTTGTGTAAAATTAGTACTTAGCACTGAAAATACCTTTTAACAGTCTTACTCTCAAGCATTCAGAGATAGTAGTAGCAAAAGGGGAACATTATAATGTGATCTATTTATTCATCTGCTTCTATGTTGGATAAGTTGGCTCTTAATCACCTTGGTTAATATGAGTGATGACGAGGAGTCAGACTGTATTGTGGAGCAGCTTATAACTTTTCTGCAGGGAAAGTCAAAACAGAGAAGATGGAGATTGAGATTAAGAGGGGTTGATCCACTCTGACCATACCGTATTTGATTAAAATCCCTAATTCAAGTTCAACATGTGCAGCCTTCATTAGACATGTTTAGATTATTATTAGCATGAGAAATCAACATGTTTAAGAGGCTGTGCCAGTTGAACGAGTTTATATTAATTAAATGTACTTCTTTACAGTAAACCATGAAACATTACATCAAAGCTTTTAAATTCTGTTTTGCTTTGTAGTTATCAAAATAATATCTCTTTATTTCCGTTAATAAGGGTGTAGGGCTCCATGTGCAAGATTTGCTGTAAGTTTTAGAAGTTTGAAGACAACACACTGAAGCAGGAAGATATAGGATTCTGCATCGTCACTGGAGTGTGTAAGTAAGTTAAATTAATGATTAATATTTAAAAGATTACCACAACAGTGATTCTTAAAGATTTTTTATCCTTTATGTAAAATATGTTCACTGTCAGTTCAAATGAATAATTTAAAAAAAAATCTTTAACCTGGAAGAAATGCAGAAAGCTGAAGATATCTGCAGAAGAGAGATTTTCAGTAGAGTAAAAACAGAAATTTGTTGGAGTCTATTTTTCCAGTATTACATTAATGCAAATTTGGTGCTCTGGGTAGCATTTGGAGCAGCAGCGTGGTGTTTGAGGGACTGAGTCATAATAGACCATAATATGTGTGCTCATGGTAATGGAGGGACATGTCACCCAGTGAAACTGTATGGCTTGTTGAAATGTGTTTTTAATTTTTGGACAAAAACTGAGCTCTGTGGTGCAGAGACAGAAAATATCTCAGGCTGAGCACACACACACAATACTACTTGCAGGATCAATTTATTATTGGCAATGATCTCTTATGTGATGAAGTGACTAAGAGAAGAATATAGATCACCAGAAGTCCCTGGTAAAAAGGCGAAACAATTAAGAAATTTTAAAACAAATGGTTTCTTTACTGCAGGTCATCACTCACTATTACTCTCTCTTCATACAGTTGCCCCCTGTCTTCCTCCTTTGACTCCACAGAGTCTCTAGTGAAGTATAAAGTAAAGGACTTGACCAGGCTCTGCATGGGGCCTATAAAGAATGCATTACTGTAACTGGATGTTATTAGGCCTACCATGTTGTGTGACAGGTAGAGCAGCATGTCTGTCTGATCCCACTTGACCTCTTAATCCAGTCATCAAACAGCTGGAACCAAAAGCCATGAGACTGTTCCTGCAGGGTGGCCGTCTGCCTGGCCCACAGATTACGAGCTGGGCCTGGATGGATAAGGGCACTGCTGATCGAGGATTAGTAATGTGCCTTTGCCCTACTTCTTCCTCGCTGTCTCCATCTCCCCAGGGACGTGTAAAGGCTCTGATTTTCAGATTGCAGATGCTGAAATCTGTTTACTCTTTCTATCCACATATGCTGCAAGTCTGAGGGGGCCACATAACTAATGGAGAGGATTTCTGAATGTAAATAAACCAGATGATTTATTCCAACTAGATGCAGAGATCTCATAACAGAAGATGAGACATCATTCCATACAGTTACTCAATAATAACACAAACAGAGGAATATAAACCCAAGAAAAGTAGCCTTTTTTGTCTTTTATTTTCTAGTGTGAATGAGGTTGAAGTAACAGTAGGTGGTGACAGAGTAACTTGACTTTCACTTTAAGATCGTATGTTGCATTTTTCTTTCTTAAATTAGACATGACCATTAAATCACCTGGTTTCTTGCAATTTAACTACAAAAACATTGCACAGTACGACACAATTGTAGAAGTAACACTTCAGAAAAGTTCCTTCTAATAGTTGAAGTTCCTTTGAAGGACACAACCACAAGTTCACATACCTACTACCCTTCAGATAAATTTAGCTTGTAAGTAAACAACACATTTTTGAACAAGTACCCATCTTCTTAGACAAATGTTACCTGGTGCAGGAAAGAGTCCAGTCACAACAGACCTAGAGCCAGTTATAAGCTCCTGGTCTATAGCAAGGAGACAGACTCCTACATTCCACCAAAATATGGTATGCAGTTCATCATCCACACAACAAAAAGTATCAGATTTATTTTTCTCATTTTTACAGTCCAAATAAAATTTTATATTGAATTCTTTGCTCAAGAAATCAAATCCACAAAACATTTAGCTTTAGTTTCAGTTAGTGTCATACACTCCATAAACCTCTCTGGCCTCTGACTTATACTTTCAATGTTGCTGCAACTGCTGCTGGTCACCAACAGAGGTTAATAAAAGTCATATTACTCAATGCCTCTGTAAGATACAGCAGATCTTTGTAAACAGCTATGCAATGTACCATATGATGTAATTTACCCATGTACAGTGCCAAGTTCATATGCTTATCTAAAACTGCAAACACTGGACATTTTGTCATAGGCCAAAGACTTTTCTGATCAGATGGGAGAAGGGATGAATGCAGCCAGAGAGAGAGTGCTGTTTCCTCACTCTGTCAATACATCCATCAGAGTTAGACTAACAGATAAAAAGATGGAATCCAGCTGCTCAGTTCTGAGCTTTGTTAAAATCCCTGGTCTCACTGAGCCAGGAAGTGTAATCTCATTTACAGAAAATATCCACTGACTGGGCTCTCTGCTCTCCAAGCATTCACCTTTATAACCATTTGACTGGTTAAGCTCAAGACAGATTGAAGAGTTTCCATGGCCCAAGGAAATAACACTAAAAAATTATTAAAGACAGCCTGATTAATCTAATTATGTTTTGAGGCAGAATACACTAAAAATTAGATGGATATTCTTGTACTTAGATCTTCTATGGCGACCCCTAAGTGCAACTCACAGAAAATCTAAATTTAAAAAAAAACACAAAACAAACAGCAAATTAAAAACAGTACTTGGTTTTACAAAGGATTTAACAAAGGATTGTAACTGGTTGGATGCATCCAACAGAAGGAACGCTGCTGAATGGACGTACACACTATCAATCTCAACAATAGGAAAAAAAAAAAACATTTTGTCCAGACTGTGTTTGCTAACCTGCTCATATACATCATCTGCTTTTTGTTGTGGTTTATCTTTTGATTTTTTAATTTTTATATTTGTTGTGATGTTCTCTCTTTTGTTAATTAGAATAACATTTGGTGTGTTGTTCTATTTGCCATATTGTTTTGTGGCTGTTGTGATTTCTTAATACTTAATTTGTTTGAAGATTTGTTGTGTTCTGTAATTTGATGTCGTGTTTTATAATTTGTTGTTTTCCATTATTTATTGTTTTTTTTCGTGTGATTTTCAGTTGTGCTGTCTTATTTGTTATTAGGATTTGAGTTTTGTTGTTGCATTACTCTATTTGCCCTAATATTTTGTGGGGTTTTTTGTGGTGTTTTGAGATTTGTTGAATTTTGTTATTTGCCATTGTGTTTTAATTTTTGTGTTGCATTTTGCACTTTAGGACCACCATACTTTTCCACAGCATCAAAAAGGTGAGTCAATAATAGTCAATTATCAGTGTAAAGCTATGTCAAAGAAGATGGCAAACTTATGCACACTGCAGCTCTTGGTTTATTGAGAAAGATTTTTTTTTTCTCTATACAAATTGTCATTATCTTGGTTGGCATTGTTTCAGTTTAGATTAACAGTAAAAATGAAATGCAATTAAACAACTATACTTTTTTCACAGAAGTTATTTTGTTATTTAATTTCATGAAAACAACTGCAGTATATAAAACTACTCATGTCTGACTGCATGTAACCTTTCAGTTTAAGAACCATGCTGTACTGGTCACTAAATACAACAAAGTCATTGCCTATGACATCTGTGTTTTTTCTACTTAAAATTTAAATTGAATGCTGTAATAAAGATTGTTGCATTCTACAAACATGATGATCAGCTACAAAACAACTGCTCAGTAAAAAAAGAAAGTATCCAATGACATAAGACAGAACCTCAGCCCCAAATCGTGTTATGACAGTTCATCTCTCCAGCATATTGATCCGTTTAAATATCTGGGTTTATGGATAAACTCAGAACTTACATTTAAATCATACATGTAGCACATTTTGAAGATTTGGGCAATTATTTTCTCTGTTGTTTCAGAATTGCTTTGTTTCAATGTCCTAAATTGACTTGTTTCACAGCCTCTCTTACCAGTATAACCAGTTATAACCAGTTACCAGTTTATTAAAGTGGTTCAATCTCTTTTCTCTCATTGTCATACATACTTATAATAGTTTGCACGGGCTCATGTTGGAATTTCTTTTTATGCAGTGATTGATATAATTAGATTGAATTTTAAATACAAAATGATAATTTTATTGATATCAACAGATATTCAAATGCATTTCTCTAAATATTTTTTAATGCTTATTGCTTAAAACAGTCCTTCTTCTCTTATACTTCTAATTACCCAGCTTTCTTTCATGGTCCTCTGGTCTCTGAGGAATAAGTTGTGCACATCGTCACCAGTTATTTGTTTAGTTTGAGAGTTTCTTGCTTGCAGATATTGGTTTAGTTGTATGAATTCTGGATTGGACAAACAGCAGTGAGCAGTTGGGAGAAGAGGCAAAAGGTGCTCATGAGCTACTAAGGTATGGTTACATGACTGCGATGGAACCTTAAGTGAACAGATAATTATGCATGTGTCACTATATAGAAGTCTTGAACTCCATGTATACTCATATATGCATAAATATAAGATGAGAACTTTAGGGCAGCAGCGTTATTCACTCAAAGTCTATTCTGCATTTAGACCCTCTGGATGTCCATAAGCAGACAATCCGTTTTTGATCATCACCACATCTACATATTATCTTACTATGTTGGATGGCACCGAATTTAAGTGTTGAAACTGGACAACCAGCTTCTTTGAAATTCTTGCCAGAGACGACTTTATATCATTTGTGGATGTGGCACTTTCGTGTTGTAAAACATATGATTTGAGTGTGAGTAGGGCGCTCCTGAAAGAGAAAGTATTGCTCTCCAGGAAAACACACTGGAAGTACACAACATATTGTTGAACAAATTGCCCTTGCTTTAAACCTTAAACAAATGATGCCTGATACAGAAAACAGTATAGTAACAATAGACAAAAGGGCAAATGAGAGCTACTACTAAGAACAAAATCTAATTTCTATTATTTCTAAGTATTTGCAATTTGCCATAATCCAGTGCAACCATATTTATGTTTGCTGTAAAGCTGAAATGGCAGTGAGCTAAAATAATGACATGATGCTTGTATTTGTATCATAAGATAAGCTTTAAAGTGTCGGTATATTAGACTCTATCATTTTTCTCAAAACATCTAAAAACCAAATATCAGACATAAAGGTTTTTCTGACACCACAAAAAACAAGTTCATAGTTACATACAGTTACAACTTAAACCTGCTATCAGCTGGAGGGAACTGATGGTCTGCCTCCAGGTCAATACTATCAAGTATCAAACATGGTGTGTACAATATTTAATTACTCTTTTATTCATTATCTTTGGGGAGGGTCGGCGTTGTAACAGATAATTGCATATGTGGTTTTACAAGTTGGTTCACACTCCTGCACAAAAAAAATTAAGATAATAAGGAGTTGACTCTCCAACTAAAACGATCTCTGGACATTTGCAGTTATGATAAAAACAACCGTCTGTCTGCTAGGGCTGTCAATGATTTGCAAAAGTCAGATCTGTTTACATCTAAATGTCAGTGAGGCTATCCTGGATCTGTATATTACAAATATGTACCAATGCAAATCCTACACATGAGTGTTCGTAAAGACTACATAGACTATTCATTTGATTGGATAACAGTGTTGTGACAGTGTTGTAAATGAAAATCTTGGATATATGAATACAGTTCAATTATTTTGAACTTAGCGTCCAGTTTGCGTGACTCCACTGAACTGCAATCCAACAACACATTCTAATCCAACACCAATCAATGATAAACCTTGTTTAACTTTGTGCGAGAGTGTGTGTCTGTGAGCACACCCAAGCCCTTACACCCAAATCCATGTAGTGGGGTCATAAGGTCAAACAGATAAATGATAGGTTGCTGATCAGGAAACAAAGAAATAAATTATTATGATAAACTTCCATTATTTGTATGAGTGCTAGTGCCAGCTGGTGTTAACATATTAAACTCTGTGTCTGCTAACTGCTGCTCTCTGTGTGGAAGTCATTGGAATGCTTGAAATGACTTGGACACCACCTGCTGGTTTTGGAGGTAATACATACATACTTTTTTTTCTTTTGGGGTTTTGAGTGACATCACCCATGGAGCTGCTCCTCCAAAACATTCAGGGGTAATGCTCTTATTGGCAGCTGAAGGAGAAAGTGAGAACTCTTATTAAATGTCTTGCAACATGTTTGTCTCCTTCAGGAATGTGAAGAATGAGCAGAAAGTACAGTGCTTATGGGAAATGTAGTCTAAATTCAACACAGACTTGAACAATATCAGGATGAATCAACTGACCAGCTTTCTACTTGCTCTTTTAAATCTACAAGTGTCTACATTCTCTAGAATTTCAGTTCTCCATGTATCTTGATTGAAGTACTAACTTAGAATGAAAAACTATGATGAGACACCAGTATGAGGCAAGTTTGTCATATGTGGCTTCACTAACCTAACTTGCGCAATCCAGCTTAGTGATAACATGAAGGTGTTTGTCAAATAAATTAACTCTGGATATGAGCATGTTCACATAAAGGGGCAGTGTTCAAAGCATTTAACTAATCAACAACATGAATGAGTCTACTGGCAGCAGAGCAGTGCATTTTACAAACTCTACACAAACTTAAGTATTGGACAAATTCATATAGAGTTTAAAAAAGGCTAACAGCAACACAGTTGTAGCTGAAAGGCACAGGAAGATCAGCTGACAAATGTATCACCAACTGTGTGAATGTGAGAGGCTTTTAATATCACTGCAAAGATCAAAAAAGATATGAACAACTATGTGCTGTATGCTGGATCACAAAAAAATCTTGCAGTTGAGTTTTATGAGAGGATATTTTTTACAAAGTAAAAAGATCCCATTTAAAGGACTTATTGATTTTCTGCTGCGTGACTTTTGGAGCATAGAGCTCTTTCTCAGACAGCTTCCATAAATGATATCACTGTGACATCATTAGAGCACGGGTAGATCTGATTATTACACTTATATATTCTACTATTTATTCATTCAATTTCATTTTCAATTTTTTTTTTCTCTGGAATCAAACAAATGATGGTACAGTTTTATACATCTTATCCTCATATGATAAACAAAACCAGCATAAGTTACTGCAGTGGTAACTGACAAAGAGACATCCACTTTTCCAAGACTGAAAAGCCTGTTAAACCCCAGATTACCCCGCTAACCGAAAATTTTACTTTGCAGTACAGGCTTCTGTTCTCCTCTACCTCCTCTCTTTATCCTGTAATATCTTTTTTTTAACAAAACCCTCTTATTATGCTATGTCAAAATGTCCTTGAAACACAAAGAATGTCTCAGCTTGTAAAGGATCTTGTAAAATCAAGAGCCATTCTTATTATAACAAGAATGTGTTATAAGTGTTTTGTTGTCATGCTGGCAGCAGTGTTTGTTTGTGTCACCTTTGGTAAGGAAACCCTTTCTTCAATTGAAAAACCTTTCATCAACTGTACACAATGGTTTGACCCAAGATTGACAAGGATTTTCTCAGTTATGGATTGGGTTTGGATAACTGGTTTTTGCCAATTTGTATTTCTCCATACTGCCTATTATTACCATTTCTTGGTTTCCTTTGTTAATCTTATGAACGTTTTTTTTGGCCAATGAAAACACATTACTTCTCATATATTTAAATAAAGGGAAAAGAAAGCCTCCCCACAAACTCTTCTGATTGTGCTTTGATTCTTTTATTTATCTCTGTGTTTGGCTCTGCCATTCTGTAAACCCACAACTACATAATAAATAAACATAAAATTATACAAGAAGGTAGTAACTTATTACATACTGTATATAACATATGAACATGTTTTCAACATGGACTTACTGCTGCCATAGAAAAATAAATCTGACAAAATGTAAGAAACCAAAATAGCAACAACAAAAAAAAGCAGATAACCTGCCTGTGGGGGAAAGCACAGCGTGAGGTGTCTGTAAGGCAACTGGAGCATAGACGGCACACTATGTGTGCATGAGTGGCAATGTGGCACCATGGAATAGACACCATTGTTGTCAGAACCCACAGGACACAGAGGAACACAGAGCCTCTCACATGTCTCTTACACATGAGAATGCTCTAAGGTTTGATTTTGGTACAAATTGAACTGAAGAAATAAACATTAACAAAGAATCCTCATCTTATCTTCTCAAGGTGCATTATCTGTGGACTTATGTCCAGCTCCTCCCCAAACTATACCCACAAGTCCAAAAAGGCTCTCAAAGTCCTGGGAAGAAACGAGGCAACCGTTTGATAGAGTCAAACATCTCAGGGAATGTTTGGTGGTGTAAACTGTGGACAGAGATCAGGTGCTACTGAGGTCATTCAAAGCAGCAGACGTCCGACTTGCAGCTCTGTGAAGGTCACTCCAAGTCCTGAAGGTTGATTGTGCTTCCTGTGAACTGGGAGTTGTCAGAGCCGTTGTCATCCTCTGTCATCACGGAAGGTTCCTATAAGGTGACAAGGTCACAGAGCTCAGTTCCCTTCAAAATTACTCAATATTACACAAGTCATCATCCATCACTCCATTAGCTCTGGAGAAAGTCATCATTGTCAAAAACATTGAGTTTACTTTTCAGTTGCCTAAATAGTTCAGTGCAGCAGTGTGTGTTGTTCTGCTGTTACTTTTACTAATTAAATAATTGTTACTTACAAAACAAGGTTGTAAAATACAGTTGTAGTTCTCTTATGCTAAATCATAAAATAATGTTACTGTATAAATATTAAGTTGATGAAAAATAAAAAATTACTTTCCGTACTTGAGTGTCAAGGATAGGTTAAGAAGTATAATAAGCTCGGAAACATAAGCTGAAACCCTAACCCTGCTCCACCATGTAACATCAGTCTCCGAGTGACATAACAATGACCCCTTCTGATTTTTAACTTTAGGTTAGGAATCAGCTAGCGTTCATTAGCTTTGATGTTATATGAAAGCTTTTTATTCATAATCATATGTTTAGAAATGTGCATGAAACAGCAGATGAAACTTTGGTCACCTGTAAGATGTTGACAGGCAGATCAGCAGTGAGCTGAGAGTGGGAGCTGGAGGGCTGTGAGCTCAGCTGAAAGGCAAGGTCACCATCACTGGCTGGGTCATCCTGCATATACACACACTCTGCTCAGCATGTCTTTCAATAAAAGCTGTGCATTCAGTGCATTCAGAAGCATCTAATTTATAAAATGCTTCCATCAATAAAAACAGAACAATTTCCACGTGAGATTTCAATGTTATCAGCTACATCAGATCTACACACAGTGTAGATGGGGAACAAATTGTATTTTAATAAGATGTTGGGGATCTCACCTGTAGCAGCTGAATCTGGACATACTGGGCCCCAGTAACGGGGTCACGTAGAGTCAGGCCCCCATTAACCGCTGCAGCTCCTTCACCATATCGCACACTGGAGGGAGCCATGGGTGCTGCTGCTGTCTTCACTCCTTTAGTTTTTCTCTGACCCAAAACTGAACTCACTGAATCAGAGAAAGAGAACAACATGATCATTGAGCCTCAAGTGTGTAATCTGAATGAAAAGCATTAAACAAAAGTCAGAAGTCGGTTTTAGTGTGTCTTACCAGAGGAGGATGAAGGCCCTCTTTGCTTCTTCTTCTTGGCCAGCTGGATGGCTCTGTAGTCAGTCCTGGCTGAACCACCACTCTCCTGGCACACAAAATGAGTGAAAAAAATTACCCCCTGCAGTTCTCTGCTAACAACAAATATATGTGCCATATTCTAAAGAATCACCCCTCTCAAACCACTGATTACAAAAGCTAATGTGTATTTCTTTAAAAGCATGATACATCCGCAATAAAACTCAACCGCTGTCAGTTCAGTCAGGGCTTAGAGTGTTTTATACTAGTAGCAGATAACAGTGGCCTAATGTGATGGTCTCGAGCAGATGCAAGGAAAGCTGCAGCAGTCTGGTACTCAACTCAATTCTATCTAACTCCACACCTCAAGATTTGTTTTAGGGGTGGGTCAAGACATGATTCATAATCCAACCTTTTTTCTTGTCTCCTGTGATTTTGAAATTGATTCACAAATGTCAATAACTGATTTCTGAATTTTAGTTGAGATTGTAATGTTTACAAAGCAAAAAAGGTGGAACTCAACAGTGAGGTCAGTGCAGCAACCTAAAGCACACACAAGCTAGAGTTGTCTTACAACTCAACATTTCATCTTATAAGAGGCAGAGACTGCAAGTATAATTGGATTCGATGATTATTTTGTTTGTGAGAATGACAAGTATATTGTGAACTTGCCCTGTTGTTTCTTATGGAACTGAGTTTATGCCAAAGAAATCAACCAAACTTCTCAAATATCAAACAAAAACATTAGAAAATGAGAAAAAATAAGTTAACTGAGAAAAGTTAAACTGAAAATTGCAAACAAATGATTTTTTTCAAGGTGTACATATTGGTTTCTACTTTTTAAATAGTTTACAGTTCCCTCTGTGTCACTGATCAGTTGAAGCTATCTTGTCTGCGCTGCCTGAGTTTGTCCACAAGTCCAATCCACGGTTAATTCCACAGTCAGAAACAGGTGTTTATGAAGCAGCTTTCAGCAGTAAAAAACAGCGCTAACAGATTAACACAAAACACAACTAAAAAACACTTAAAATAATCTGAGGTAAAGAAAATAACTATGATCTTTTCACATCAGAATGATGTAACCTGCTAAGCATTACGTCCAACAACAGCTTTAGCCACAAGTGCAGCCTCCTCTCCACTGCTGAAGAAAAAATGTATCAACTCGGTGGAATAACCCCCCTTATTTTGTCATACACACACAGACAAGAGAGTGTAGGATACTTTCAACTAAATGAAATAATGTTAACTTTTCACACGAAGAGGTTGCAGATCAATTACCAGTCTAAAAATAGTGCTACTTTTCTGTTCAATCAAACTGGAATTGCTTTTTCATGGAAAATCACTTTGAATCAAGGAGTGATTCTGAAACAAAGTGGTAATTAATTCACATCCTCAGATTAACAAAGACTTCAAGCTCTAACTTTTTTATATCAGATCAAACTGATACTGACTAAAGTCAAATCACTTAAAGATGTTAATCAAATTTGAAAAAAAAAAACCCTTTGGGGACACAAAAAGTTTTGTACAAGTGTTTTTTCCACCTGTGTAGTAATACTCAAACTGGAAATAGACTTTGAGGAGTATAGTAGATTAGTTCACTGTAAAAACCCACCAAGAAGCTGCTAGGTGACATGGCGTTGAGATCCTGGTCTTTCTGTGGACTGAAGCTGCTGCTGTGACTGGGGAAAACAAACTGGGTAAGGACTTTTCCTCCTTCCTGAGGCCCCAGCACCTCCACACAGCCCAACAAAGGACCCGCTCCCCCCTGCCCACCCACCTCCACCACCTTTGAGGGTGAAGCCAGCAGCTCAGCAACAGGGGCCACTGCTAGAGGGGCGGTGGGCTCCACGCTCAGGGCACTGGAGGAGCTGAGTGGGTGCTGCAGAGCAGGGTCCACAGAGACACCAGCACCCTGCATAGTCAGAGCTGTGAGGGTTCCTAGGGCTTCTGGGGTAACTGTCTGCACATCATCTAGATTTAGAGTTCCCTGTGGGGGCAGGACGTCGCCCACTGTTCCTTCCAAACTGTGGTGGGGGCCCATGTCAGCATTGGCTGCAAGGATGAGAGGGTCCACAGCTTTGGCCAATGAGGTGCTAGTGCCTGTACCAAGTGTTGTGCCAACTGAAGAGGGGTCGATGGTGAGGATGCCTGAGCTGACCAGGGAGAGGTCCATGGTAAAAGTGCCATTAGAGCTGCTCCCACCAACAGGAATCCCCACTCCAATGCCGGCAGTGGGTGTAGTGCCTCCAGGGACAGCAGAGAAGAGAGAGCTGAGGTCCAAGTTGGTCAGCTGGTCACCCCCCGTGATACCAGGTCCTGCAACTGTTGTTGGGGTGGAGCTGATGAGCTCACTGCTGGGGGTCAGGGTGGGCGTGGTCTCCATTTGGCTGAGAACATCTTGGATGGGAATGAGGGAAACAATTGCAAGTTATAGGGTGGTAAACATTTACTTAATAATATTTAGAGGAATAAGTTATTCAAATTAAGCACAATTCTTTCACACAAATGGAGAAAAAAAAATGCCATTCTTATTTTCATGTAGATGGAACAAGCTACTTGTAGGATGTAAAAGAGAGTTCCCCTATTAGGATTCTGAGGAAATATTGGAAGCAGTATTGGCAGATTCAGATCCCTAATCTGATTACAGGGTCTATTCAAACCTTTTTAGGACTTATTGTGTGACAGTATTTATTTAGGCCCTATTTAACTTTTCTTAACAACATTACATTTTAAGTTGTAGTAGCTAAGATGGCAGGTTAACATGGCGGTTTTGTCTTGCTGCAAAAATAGTGTTGGTGATAACATTGCTGACTCAAACATATAATTTTCAGTCACCCTTAGGTACACTGATAAACAAAGTGATATCAGCCAAATATCTTTCCTAATTTTTTAGTTTTCTCTTTTGTTATTTTGGTCTGCTTAGATAAGCTCCCTTTTGGCCTAACTTTAAATTACACAGACAGATAAGTGGGCCACACAAAAGTTGCAGCACTGTGGATAGGCTGAATCGTAGAGCTTCTAAAACTAGTTAAACGCCCACTGACAAGCAATCAATGCATTCTAATCAATGCATTACTTGTTAGATCATGAGCCAACAGTGATGGTTACTAACCAGGACTGAGATGGTGGTGTTTTAGCATGTGACTCTTAAGGCTGCTGCGAGAGGAGAAGTGCTTGGAGCAGTTGGCCACAGGACAGCGGGTCCTCAGGGTGCTGGCATCCTGTTTATGTTTCTTTGAGTGGATGTACAGGCTGCTTCGGGCTGAAAACTTGGCATTACAGCCTAAAAGGCCATAAAAGTGACGAATAACATGACAGAAAAATGCAAAACTATTAGAAGTTAAAATGTTCATTTAATTGACAACAAAAAAAACAAAAACAACACAAAAACACAACACAAAAAAACTTCTCTATGTTTATGTCTAACTGATCAAATAGTTTTATTTGAGTTATCTTTGATATACCTTCAGCATGGCACTGGAAGGGCTTGGTGCCCAGATGGGTGATACTGTGACCCTTAAGGTGCTCTGCTCGTGTAAAGGATTTCCCACAACCCTCCTCTGTACACACAAAGCGACGGTCATCATCATGTTTCCTAGGTAACATAGACAAGAAGATTTTTGTCAGGGACACACTAACAAGATGCACTCACCATTCAAAGGACAACCCTGACTTCAAAAAGAGTTGGGACTTTGTAAATTGTTAAAAAAAAGCACTAACACCAACAAAAAACTAAAATAAAATCATTTAAAATTTACTGATTGTTACTAGCAGCAAGGTGTCCAATAATTCCTGATAAAGGGCACCTACTTCGTAGCTCCAGTTAAACAATGTGAATCAAACAAAATACCCACTAAGCCTGTTTACCTTGGGAATGTTACAAACAGGTGATTTTGGAGCATTCCACAACTTCCCCAGTCTTTTGTTGTCTCAAATTTTGTCACTGCCATCAAATTTTAAATTAACAAAAATCTGTGAAATTGAGGGCGTAGAAAATAAGTTAAATTAACAAATTAATAGGCTTTTGTTGACTTTACACTGTTTTCAGTTGAATATATTCCAAAACTAATTAGCTAATTATCCCACTTCCTAAATTCATGTTAAGGACACGATTACAGCTTTTAAGGAATTGAGGTTGTACAACAGGAGGATTCAAAATAATAGACAAAAATGCTTTACTGATGCAACTTCTTCCAAACTGTAATTAAATGTGCATATACAATAGCAACCCAAACCTGCAAATCATGTCAATTGACTGGATTTCAACAACAAATATGACACCAATTGAGCAGAGAACTGCAACCACACCAGTGTCACAGGACACCAAGTCTAAGCTGAGTGACTTTTATTACAAGCCTGGTTTTATCAAAACTGTTTGTACACAATGCAAAATGTGCTGTAGACCAGACAATCTGAGGCTTGGGTTATGTCATTAAATGATGTGTCTAAAGCCAGACTAGATCTGCTCTTTGTTACTTATCTGACAGTGACTGGCAGAAACTGTTTACATTAAAGGGTGAGTATCTATCAATAAGCACTTACCGTTTATGCCGCAGCAACTTGGACATGCTGGTGAAGGACCAGCCGCAGCCCTCTGAGTCACACACAAAGGGTCTCTCTCCTGGGAACAGGAAATTAAGAGTTTACTTTACAGTCTCATTTTCGACTGAATCAAGGCTTTCTACACATACTGGCTGGCCCACTTTTACCTGGTGCAACATGCTCAAGAGTGGATTTAGTTTAGAGGATTTAATCCAGACAAACTTAGTTTTCATTGACCTTTTCGTAATTATAAGGTTTTCCAAATATGCTGATTATCAGCTGCTTTCATCTGCAATAAATGAACAGAGAATCACATTCATAACATCATGTGATTGAGGAATGACTTGTGCTTTGGGGATATAGCCCCAAACATCTCTGTGGCCTGAATATGGACTACTGTAGAATTTAATGGGGTGGGATGTGGTTTTTTAGGTTTTAATATCATTCTGTAGCTTAGCAGTAGTGTTCATCACATATTCAGATCCAAACATTCAAGTATTGGTTTAAGTAAGTATGCTTTAACACAAAATGTTGTTTTCCAAAGCTCCTCCAGAATTTTCCTGCTTAAACCGACATAGTTATCTGCATGTATCTGCATGTTGAGTTTGAAACATATAAACCCCCTATGTCTGATGTGCCTCTCCTCTCTGTGACTTGAAGCTGTAGGGCATGTCTGTATATTAAGCAGGGGCAGGGCTTCACCCACAGACACATACAGAGCAGAGAGCCAGCCACAGTGAACATGATACACACACATATGACACATGCGCCTCAGCAATTTTAAACATAAATCTGCAAAGAAGCACCAACAAACATGACTGTTTTTGTACCTTAGAACAGAATTACTGTAAATCACTACAAAAATAAGGCTTTATTTCTCTGACTCATTGCTTTGCTTGCAGTTATGCCACTCCCTCTCTTCATTCACTCTCTATCCTACTTCACCACTGCTGCTGCTCTCCTAGTATGTCATTAAATAAAGATTTAGCCATAATAAAACAGCATCATCATTTTTCCCTCCAAACTCAATTCTTCCTCCCATCTTCCACTTGAGGGAAGTTACAGCAACTGTACAGACACCCTAATCTGGGGTCAGCTTACCAGTATGACTTCTCATGTGGATTTTGAGACGACAGGCTTTGTCATACATCTTGTCACAGCCTGGGTAGGTGCAGGTGAAGTGGCCTGTTTCTCTAAAGTGAGTGCGATTGTGGGAGAACAGGGCACTAAAGGTGATGAAGGTTTTCTCACAGCCTGCAGAGGACAGAAGGGAAGATTTAGGAAGACAATGTTAAACTGAAAAGTGTATTTTATACAAGGAATATATTAACAGTCAAACAATAAGATTTTTATGCCTAGCTTACAGAGACAAAAGACTTTTAACTTTCACCTCTGAAATGAAATCTGGAAAACTTATTTCAGGGAAATTCTTCCCTGGGAGCAGCCAGTGTGTACTCTAGATAGAAAAAAATGAGCTCTTTCACATTATTTCTTTTGTCTCACTAATCTCTTTGTGATAAACCTTTTGACTGATAGAAAAAGTCAACACAACTGCCATGTGCTTCGTATACAATATAACTGTTAGATAATACCGTGCCATCACAAAACAGAGGGAACAGAGCTTTAGCGTATAGGAAAAAAGACAAAACTTGAAAATGATTAAAAAAAACAACAACTTTCAACTTGTCTTACCTGGGAATTCACACTTGTGTGGCCTCTGTGGCTCGAAGTGGACCCGTTGGTGATTGGTGAGTCTTGTAGCACTGCGAAACCTCTCACTGCAAATCTCGCAGATGAAGGCATTATCCTGCTCATGGACTTTGACATGAGCTTTCAGGTTGTAAACTGTGGTAAAACGGCGCCCACAGCCTTCAAACTGACAGGTATGTGGCCGCTGCTTGTCATGGGACTGAAGATGCCGCTTTAACTTGTAAGAGGTGGCAAAAGCCCAGCCACAGCCCTCCATGGTGCACTGGTAGGGTCGTGGGTCTTCAGCATGGTTCAAGAGGTGAACCTTGAGTTTCTGACGTGTGTCAAATGTACTGGAGCAGCCTGCTTCTGGGCAGCCAAAAGAGGCCACAGTCTCTTTTTTGGACCTGATCAGCGGCACAGACTGGAAGTCACCGTTTTCACAGTCAGTTGCAGGGCCTTTAGGGTGCGGGACAACCAAATCAGCCTCTGTTACAGCACACAACACCCCTTCCTCCTGCTTGACGATAGGACAGGAGTCCAGGGAAGTGCCAAGCTCTGACAATGAGCAGTCATCCACAAGAGCCAGCTCAGAGTCACTCACAGACAAACCGGGCCTGGGCTCTTCCTGCTGGCTGGAGCTGGATACTGCCAGCGTGCTTATCTTACCAATGGATTTCGTTCCGCTATCATAGTTGAGAAGAACAATATCCTCATGATCTTTCATGCCAAGGTGCTCCTTCAGGCTTACCATATCATCCTCTTTGTGAACATATCCCTCTGGCGGAGCAGCGAGGGTCAGTATTCCGTTTTCTATAGTCACTATGATACTTTGGTTGTTTATCGTAATAGTTCCGGAAAAGGTTTCACCAGCAGGCGGACTTGTTGAGGCCGTGACCGGGTTGGCACTGTCCTGCAGCCCCGCCGAGTCTGAAATAAAGTCCGGGGTGTCCATGGCTTCCACAATGCCTGGGGTCCCCGGAATCAAGGCACTGCTTTCGTCAATGCGGGAGTGCGACGAAAGCTCCCTAACCAGTTTACTTTCTTTGTTTTCGGTACAAACATGGCCACAAATCTTATCGCCATATTTGTTTGTCAAAACAACGTCTTCGACAGCGTGGTTAGAGACAGTCTGTTTAGCATTAGCCACGGCAGAATTGTCGTTTAGCAAATTGAAAACATGTTCAGATTTTCTCAAGACCTGCGTATCGAGACAGTTCAAATTGTCATTAGATTCACAGAGAATAACGTCACTGCTGCTTCCAACCTCCATGGAGCCACTGGGACTTGCTTTACAGCCCTCTGGCTTTTTACCTTTCATTTTATCGCCGCCCTCAAATGATACATCCGGTCGGTGTTTATTTGTCTCATTGTTGCTATCATCTTGAACGACATTAAAAACAACGTACAGTTCCTTTGAGGTTTTGTCAGTCCTGCTCGCCGTGTTGAAGCTCCACGGTGCAGTAGCGTTGTGGCTAGCCAGTGAGGGTTGCTTGTAGGCGCCGTCCTCACGCTGCTGCCGTAAAACTGGAAACGGTAACGTTAACTGATGCTGCGGCATCGATTCCTCTTCCCCTTCGAACAGAGGCAGCGCCATTTGCATTACAGTATCCCCGGTTCCTTCCTCACATTTCCAGGCGGTCCGCACATACTTACTCGAACCAAGCACTGCATCTATCTCGGTTTCCTTACTTGTGTTTACGTTATTAAATCCGAAATTCGGTTGATTAGTATGTAAACATTTTTTATAGGTTGACTGTTGTTTGCTGACAGGCAAAGAAGCCGCCCCACTGCCATTTTCTGCCAGTAGGTGAAACGGTGATGTCTTCGGCCTGGTGTTGTTGTTGTTGTCACTTTGTAGCTCAGACGACTCCAGCAGTCCATCCGCTTCGTTTTCGGTGGAATTAAAATGAGGTATCGACCCTGTTGTCGGTAGAAGTAAGGATGGTGTGGTTCTATGTAGGGCGCCATGTTGAGAGTGAATGTTTTGGGCATCAGAAAGCCCCTGGATTTCCATCTTGGTATCCCTGTAGCAGCGACACAGGAAAGACCCGCCCTAGTAGATGGGAGCGATCCATACAGCCACTACACGGTTTACTTCAGGCCGGATGCTGCCTTTAGGGCCAGCACGGGAATCCCGTAGACACATAAAAACCATAGTGATTTAGTGTTGCCGGTTTTTCTATTTAGTTATTACCAAAACCATGGGGGATTCCAAAATTGCAATACGAAATTCGACGATTTACTTTTCCATATGTGACGCTCTGGTGTTTAAAAGCCCTTGCTTTTAAACACCAGAGCGTCGCATATGGACGAAAATTTGCATTTTAAGTCAAAGTGTGAACTTTAAACTTATCTGCATGTGAAGTTCGTCATTTCAGTATAGAGTGGCTGTATGAGGAAGAAAACAACTACAAGCAGTTATGGTAATTGTTATTTTTTCAATATTATTTAAAGGCTGTGCGTTGAATATCAAAGGTTGAGGTAGGAGCTACGAAAAGTACCTGAAGGTCGCCGTAGAACCATTTCGTTATGCTGAGGAGTGGATTCCCGAGCAGTGGATCGGAGTTTTAGAGTTGAGTTCACGAGTAGTAGTTATAAATGTATTTACATGAAACTTATAACAATGCTTTAACCCTTAAGTGACGCCTGAAGGCAAAATACTTGAATAATTTAAAAGAATCTAGATTTTTTTTAAGTGCCGGTCGGTGTTTTTTCATTGTAGAACCACTGAGTGGCAGTGTAGTACTGTAAATCGATTAAACAAAATCCTCCTATGAATACACATAGACTGACCCATCTCCTCCAGTACCAAACCAGGATTTAAAGAGATGACACATTCAGGGTTTACAAGGCCAGCACTTAACACTCTCTCTTAACCTAAACAATTAAACTTCTGAGTGATGCTGACACTATTAAACTAAAATAAAATCATTGTTATAAAAACAGCCACCACACTTAAAGAATTGTCCTTACTGTGTTTGACAGAAACACTGTGAAATTATCTAGTTGACAGCTGGAAACAACCGGACTCAGGAAGGGACTTAACAAATTAAGCTATTGTAATTCATATGATATATAAGAGGACAATACTTTTACAATATAGCTACTCATGTGTACAGAGTTGCAATTTACAATTTCTTGATCAGTATTTCAGACATTCTGCTTTTAATAAAAGGATTAAATTTATTTTAACATTTACCAACCTTTATGACCTTTTTTTGCTTAATGCTATCATGTAAGGTAAAGAAAAAAAGAAGTAGCCTCAGCATGTGCCAGATAGTACCTTCTGTTCACACACACCAAAGATGTCATTTCTAAATATACAAATATTAATTAAATTAATTAATCCCTCAAAAAGAGACTAAAATAAAAAATTATAAGCCCCCTCTCAGACTAAAGGAATATAGCACAAAGATACAAAACATAATGCTTTGCCCGTAGAAAATTTTTTAAAGTTACATATAAAACTCAGTAATTGGTGTCAAAATGGTCACAGATTTCACTGCTAGGCAAAAATCTAAAATTAGCCTAAAGAACATCTTTATTTGGTTTCTAAGCAAAGCTAGAAAACACTCACAAACCTATGACTACATTCTGATGAACACAAATTTAGACAATTTAACAGAGACATTTAAAGTATTAGTCGCAACAAAATGAAAATAAAATGAAGGAAGACTGTTCACAAAGTATTCTGCACATCCCATTAGATGCATTCATATTTTACCTACATGTAGACTACATGGAACACATTAGACTGTGGAGGAGCAGTGAGCAATATATTGTCTGTCAGTGTAACTAACTAATATAATACCTACTGTACACACTGTATAGAAAGCTCAACATGCTTCTTACAAAAATATCCAAAGAGTAATGTGGCTTTGGGTTGGTGTACTGTCATAACACACATATGCATGCATGTATTTAAACATTGTGTGATACAAATCTATCCTACAATTCATGTATCTTCTAACTGTTTTTGGATTATTATATTGGCAGTTTTTTCAAGTATACTGTACACAATAAAAGTGAAAATTGAAAGAAAAAAAACTCCTGTACACAAGTCAACACATGTAAGAATGTTGTTTGAAGTCATGTTTTTAGATACTAATAAAGATACAGAATTTATGAACAGGTACAATCATTGGCAGCATATCAGCCATATAAGCATGCAAAAGAACACAAATTCCTGTTTTGTCATATAAAAATAGAGTCCTTCCTCACACAACCTCGTAGGATTATGACAGAAATAAGGCCACATATCCATTTCCTTTCTGATACAATAATGATACATGCTTAATAATCCAGACAAATCATGATGAGCCATTCAGTCTTATTATTATAGACCTCCCCCATATTTCAACAACAATTTCTTTTTAGTTTTTTGTTTAGCCTACAAGTGTCATGTGCATTGACCGAGCTGCACAATGCATGTTTCTAGAAGTGTACAAATGGATCTGTGATTTCATGCACAGCACAAACACATAAAAAATAAAATCACAAACAAGGGTTAGTCTGTAAAAAGTCAAACATTCACTGCAAATCAGCCTCTTTATACAGCAGCTGACTGACAGCCACGGGAAATATGCAGCCATATATCAAACATCAGAACCATTGAGGGAAAACCGTGCATACATTTAGTCAGCACACTGAAACTCCCTGAAAGCAGTCTGAGTGACTTTGACACAGCACTACTTACCAAACTTCATTCTCTTTGTCCCTATTTTTTCTTGGTGTCTCCTTTCCAGTAAAAAAAATGAAGAAAAGCAAAAGTGACATTGATGCTTTCACACTTGTCTGCTACATATGAAGTATTCTGGCCTATGAAATTCACACTGACCAGCTCAATTCATTTTGAGCTGGAGCTTTGCACCAGACAGCTTGAGAACTAGAGGCACCCACCCTATGAATGATTCATCCCCAGTGACAGACCCAGCTGAGAGAGTTAGAATTTGGGAGAAACGAGGGGACAGACACAGACACGGTTACTTTTAGTTTTGCAACCAGGGCTGAAATAATCTGTACCTCCTGATATTATTAAATTGTACAGTGGCTGGAGGATGTGGAGGATGTTTCAGTACGTTCTCTAGTCCAAACCAATTTCATGGCTTCATATATTTTCTGGTACTTGCGAGTGCCTCCCTTAGTGTGTAAGTGGGACTAGTTTAGACTTGATAATGCTCCATCTTTGGGTGTTGACCTTCAAATGTAGAGCATTCACCAAGCCTTTACATAGAAAACATATTTGAATTTCATATTGAGCACACAATTATATACAGCATACATTTTTCATGAAGCAATAAATGAGCCCCTCAGTTCTCAGATGACATAACAGGATGGGATTTAATTTGTTTCTCTATTTTCAGATCCCTTGTGTTGCTGTTAAGCCTTTAGAATGCCCTGAGAATAAACAAACAAGGAGAGGACATCAGCCTCAGTGCTGTCTCTATTTACAACTGACAGAAATCAATTGCCCAGCTACGTCAGGATTTATTACTCTATTACAGCAGACACTCTTAACCGCTGTGAGCAGGAACAGTGTCAGAGAGGCTGAAGTGGGATAGACGGAACTGTAGACTCAACTTCTGCAGGAGAAGCTATGTTGGCAAAAAAAGTCCACAGGAGCTTTTGTCACTCATTTGATATGTTAGAATTGATGACAGAGGAAAAAGGGGCTAAATACTAGAAGCCTTTGATTTAGATGCAGTTGCAGTATATTGCAGGGATGTGTGTTGCACCTGCAGAGGGTGCTGACAAAAGTCAGTCAGAAATGTTGAAGGATCAAAACGTGTTTTTCCACAACTCAGGTCAAAATCTTGGTGGAGGTATCCTCGACCCCTACACTTAGGAATGTATTCTCTTCTGGTAGGGGTCCTTTCAGTCTGCTGTGGAAACAATCTTCAAAATCCTGACTTGGTTCTTGTCAACCAACTTTGAAACCATGCAACACATACATTCACACACACAAACAGAAAGAGACAAACCCACACTTCCTTTTGCTCAAATGTCCAACTACTACAGTGCACCACTTGCTGTCCCCATTTCAGGCTTGCATGTTGCGTTCCTTGGGGGCAGCAGTAGTAGTTGTGGTGGTGGTGGACATTGAGGGGGAGTCAGAGGTGGCGGGCAGAGGGGGCCGGGGTTCAATCCCCCGGCTTTTCATGAAAGATAACAGCTGGTCAGGGATTTCGGCCAGCACGTCCTTAGCCAGTCGGGCCATACTCAGGACCTGGTTCCCTGATCGGTCAATGTAATCCCGGAAAGGAACAAACTGCATGAGAACAGGAGAAAATAGATGATGTCAGAAGGAAAATCTGCCTAAATTAGGTATTTATGAAATTGTTTTACCTAGTACTTGTTGGTGTGCAGTTGAAAACCAGATTGTAATTACAGATTAAATTATTTAATTCAATTCAGTTTTTACTTGTACATTCCAGTAAGCAAAGTTCACAGTATCTCAGGTCAGAGCACTTGCGCTGAAATGTATGTCTACATGTTACCAGAGACTGTAGTCATTCAAAGAAATTGTTTAAGAATTTATCATTATGTTTTTTCTAGTCATAGTAGTAATTGACTGATAAAAATACATCCAGCTGAGGAAATATGTGCTCAATAGCTTGTATTCAATTAGTGCATGGAAAGATATATAAGACATTTATGTTTATTATTTAACTTTGATCAAAATATTTTTAAAAATCCCATAATTTACTACTGCATAAATCTGCTGAAAAACTAAATAAACTTTTCTTTCAAATTTTAAATTTTTTAAAAATTTGTTTTGTCATACTTAAGCATTATGCAAAAAATATTAAGTCTTGTTTTCTCCCAAAAAAACGTGCTGTTGGCAAAGAGAAAACATCAAATCTGTGCATCATGAGGGTTAGAGGGGGGAGTAAATGTAGACCTCACCTGGACAATGTCTCTCTCAGCAAAGCGTCCCCTGGAGGACACTCTGACCTCGTCCCCATCAAGCTCCTCCATAGCTGCAGACAACAAACACAACTTTACACTGTTAGGCAGAGCATTATTTAAAGTTCAGTTTATGCATACTAGGCTGAACAAATAAGATGTACTAATATTTGTAAAGCAGTAATAAGGAAAAGCCCTTAACTATCTAAATGACACATATAGGATAAAAATATATTTAAGGAGCATTTAAAATTAATTATTTTATATGATGCAATTTCTTTTGTTCCTTTTGAACACTGATGTAACAATAGGACCATAAGTGCAAGATAACTGGGTCCTTTTTCTATTGTTCCAATATGTCAAGTGCATTTATTTTAGTTTTTACATATGTGCACAGCCCAGGTGAACAATATCTTTATTGTGACCATTTTGTACTTTTCCATACAGTGTGTATGCAGGCAGAGTATGAAAGCTCTCCCATCAGTTCACAACAAATGTGGTTAATTATTTATTTTTTAACCACAGTTGCAAACAAAATCTCACTTTTTCTTGGTAACAATGGAACACATTGTGAATCAAAACTTTAGCTGTCAGGCTAACTTGACTCACTTCTGGTATAAACAACTTTAATTATGTCTCACAGGAAAAATGTCACCCATTTAAAGTACATTCTTTTTCTAGAATTTGTTTCTCCTTTAAAAAAAACCCTCCAAACACAAGTTCTTTGTCTACTTTTACAATAGCCCTGCATACAAAGAGTGCCATGCAATATCGGAGCACACAGTATAAAGCTGATTTTCATGCCAGTTCTTTTGTCTTCTCAGTAATGCATACAGTCCTTTAATTAAAAATAGAAAAACTAAATGGTAGTCTGTATATCACAAACATTCTTCTTCAGAGTTAAGCTACAACAGGGTGTCCATAATATGGCAAACTAAGACTGGGGGTAACAGTAGTGCAGACCTGGCTGGTGACAAACCATGCAACAGTCCACAGGGACTAACAAAGAGTTTAGACTAAAGACAGGTTATTGGTCATTCTGTGCCACATCTATTCCCTACCACAAAACAACAACTTATTCTGTTACTTATCCTCATCAATTTTTAAATAGGTCACAGGAAGGAAGGGACATTTCCTGACTAAAAAAACATTGGAGGTTGGCATTAGTCTATTTATAATTTCTAATCAAGGAAGAAAATTAGAAGAGTGAGTGACAAACATTCTGTGGTATTCCCGAGAGGAACCATTTTCATATTTACATTTATTTACATTGGAAAAGGAAAGGATGCTGAGGGAGACTAATGGGGCTCCACATGGCACAAAGATATGGCAGATGGTGGTTGGGAGCAGCAGGGGAAAAGAGGAGAGGAAGAGGGAAGGAATAAATTGACAAGCCTAAGAGAGAAACTGGTGAAACAGTGGAGAGACACTGACTACAACAGGAAGGAGACATTACAGGAGAAAAAAAGGCAAAAAGAAAAACAAAATTCAGGCAGGGATGGTGAAGGAAGATTCAGGAGTGTTGGGTAAACTTTGGCATGTGGGGAGAAGTCCACAGAGACACAGAACTTCCTGCTGCCCAAAATATCACATGGCAAGAATGTAGCTGCATACACTGTGTCTTCACTCTCAGAGACATGTGGATTTATGATAACGAGGACGTGTGTTTAATACATAGAGAAAAACTGATTGTTGTGTCATCATTTTAAATGCTGGCAGTATATCTTACATTTAAAGAACAGTAGACAATAATGATTGTTTGGTATCATCAACATAGCATCTATTATTTAATGAAACACACTGAGACATATTTTCTCAAACTTTGTAAAAGATAGACATGTTCAAAGCAGGAAGCCTATAAAAATTCCTTGCCTTTTGTAAAAATCATCACTTTAAAGGTACAATATGCAGGATTTTCTTAAAACAAACAATGCATAGACTCATACAAAGGCAATCTCTATCATATTTGATGACCCACCAGAAGTGTGTGGTGGTGTTTTTCTGTGGAGACAGTGCCCTCATCTATTAATGTATGTATACATGTATTTTCTTGTTGTGATCAGGATGTTTTTGGGTGGCAGCCTTTGGGTAGAGTGGTGCAGCCCCCCCAGCCATGGCAGCAAACAGGACTGAGTAAATAAGTCGTGACCAGCCACCTCGCAGAAGATATAGTAATGGATAACAGATAGTGATTCAACATGGTAGTAAAGAAATTGTAAATATAGTGAGGTGACACAAAGTGGACCAAAGTAATTTCAAAACCAGAGTGAATCCGGAGTTGGACATTTTTCTGTTGGACAGGTGCTGGTGATTATCCTGATGACGCTGGTGATTGGCCCAATTATCCTGATAACGTATTGGCATTTCAACAAGCTTACATAGCTTACAGTGTACATAATGCGCACACTAAGATCTACTTTCAAACAATACTACTAATTTTGTTTTGACAAAATTACCCTGGAGATCTGTAGTCCTGACTAGCTTTGAATCATTTTATGTCTTACACATGAACTACTCAGGTTAAAACAGGCTACTACATCAAGGCCGAAAGTTGCCTGCTGAGACTAAATTTACACTTCCCTGTAGTCCCTTGGTAGTATGCTGCAGGTGGGTGTATGTGTCAGGAGCAGGAGGCATGCGGTTCTGCCGTCGTTAGGCAGGGGAGGAGGGGACAATTTTGAATTATGTGTTTACAAACTCTGACCGTAAAATGCTGCATATTATGCTTTTAAATTGTTAATTAAAGCTGACAAAATAATCACACTCAACATTCATTTAGACTGAAACCACAAATTAAGAAACTGAAATGAATATTGAGACATCAATATTGAGACAATATATATGTTCATATTTTGAATAATGAATAGATCCCACTTCACAATGCAGCCTGCAATTTATGGTGTAATTTCCTGACACTTACAGAATAATATCTCTGAACTTCAGCCGAATTTCATCATATGAATTAGTACACATAAAATGCTTTCTGATTCCCATTGATACTTAAGGCTAAGCACAACTAAGTAACAATTGGGATTTTTGGGGGAAAAAAACAGCAGCTTATACTGTAATTTTTTTGTAGTTACTGAATATCTACAGTGCACATTGGTAAATAGTCAATCACAACCATAACATCCTGCAGTGCCTCCCAAGTATTTAAAAAGTTTTCTCTGTTGTCATGTAGTACAACCCTAGCCTTTAATATTACAATATAATGACAGAGTAACAAGAGGGCAACAGTGGGTACTCTAGCCTGTAGCCTTATATTAATGTGAAATTATAGGGCTTAAGTGGAGAACAATCAAGATTATTTATAGCTGTCTGAATACCGTATTTTTCTGGTCTCATTTAAAGGGAAAAAAGGGTTTCTCTAGGTCTTATATACCATTAAGGTTTATCTATGTTTTATTCACCTTAATATGTATTTCTGTGGCATTTTTATACAATATTAGTTTCTGATCCTAGACTATGAAACGTGCACCTCCAAGCAAAGAACAGCAACCGGGTTCCATATCGCAAATGGCATGCATCCAAAAAGAAGCTGTGAAAATAATGTTGATGTAAATTCAGTGTTGAAAATAAAGAAAACACATAAAATAAAGTATAAAAAAACATAGATGAGATAAAAACAGTTAAAAAACATTAATAATACAAATTAAAAAAATACTTCAAAAGTAAGTGCTAAATGCTCTTGAAAAAAAAAACAAACTAAAAATGCCAAGATATGTTAGGTACAGAAAGCACAAAGTACATCAGAGCATTTTAAAATTTATATTCCTTTCAAATGTATCAGTCTACATGCCATAGAAAGATATGTATATTACTGCTGCCATCATGTTATTAACAGATTTAATACTTTTCATTTCCATAGTTCACAGGACAATGATACATCTTCTGCTGTAATTTGATATTTTCTGATGTTTAATATTCCTTAACTGAACTACTTAATATGCCCACAGGAATCAACAAAAATTTATTTATCTTCTCTCCAAACAATTTTGTTAGTGAAAGATACACATACACAAACAAAAGCGTGGTTCTTTTTCATCTAAAAACATATCTTTGAAACACATGCAAAACATCATGGGTTTCTTTTAGCAGTGGGGAAGACAGAGTATAAAGTATGAAGAACTGAAAGAGGGTAAATAATACATGGAGGAACTAAACAAATGAGAACTAAATAGGAAAAAGTACATTTTGATCTTAAAAGGCTTGACTCCATGTAGGGGATGGTAAATAGAGTAAGTCCAGTCAACCAGGGAGCAGACCTGAGTAAAATTGAATACTGAATCTGAATACGTTTTAAGCACAAAAACCACAAGAGAAACAGTAAGTTTATCCGCACTTGCAAGCAAAGAGTCTGCTTTTAAAAGCTTTTCAAGTGTTACAGAAGGTAAATCAGCCCCCAACTCAAGAAATATGTTATGTTGAGTGACAGAACTTAGATTATGTTTTTTAGGACCCTGACTGGTAAGTAAAAGAGGCATCAAAGAGTGATTCAACGAATATCTCCAATCTCATTTCTTTTTCTCTGTCATGCCCAAGCATTCACCCTTGACCCCAGCCTTAGCCTCACACACTTAATAATAGGTCCCAGCGAGGGCTCTCTATTATTTTAACTAGAATAATTCCCTTCTGTACCTGTCTTCATCTGGTGGTTTAATTCTAATCATTTTGCCTATTAAATGTTTTAAAAGTTATCTTTGCATTTTAATAGCCCTCAACAGAGCATGATTCTAAGACTTAATTGTGAGCACAACTGTCAGATACCACTGTTTTATATTCTTTCATAAAAATGCCATTTATGATACACTTTCTAAGATATGCTTATGCATTAATGATCTCTGTGTCTTGCAAAACTCATTGCATGTATTTTTATAGTCTAACAAATGTGTGCAGTGCATCAAAACACATACACCTGTTCAGTGCATCTGATGGATTAATGCTTTTAACATATCATGTCTACACGTAAACTTGACATAAGAAATACAATTTGCCTCCCTTCCCCCTGTGTGGGATGGGTTAAGCTTACACTGCAGCCATCACGAAGCAGCATGATGCCAGGATAAACCAAGAGGACACATTACCTGACCTCAGCAAATGTGGCAAAGCTGTCTTGGATGACAAAGTTTTCAGAGATGAGTGCTGAGGATATTAAAAAGAAATGGCCTCTTCATTTACTTTAATAATGCCATGAGACATACCTTTTTCCAACATATATTACAAAATGGAGATAATAGTTCTGGCTGGGGTCCTCATGGCACACTTTTCTAGGTCCAGTGTTGGAACTGTTTTGCCCTGGCTTCTACCCTTGCTGCCTGGAAAGTCTGTATAACTTGTACAGTCGGTCAAGCCACTGGCAAACAGGTTCACTTATGCCCTCTAAAACTGCTGCGCCACCTGAGGGTAACGCCTCCACTTGCGCGACAGGGATCCACCCAGTGCCATGAGGTCGGCCCCTGTTTTCCATAACTGGACTGTGGTGAGCCTTCCAAGAAGGAAGATGCTTTTCCACAGCCACGGGTTCTACAGATTTTCAATGAGGGTGCTGACTTCAACCTGCCTGTTGATGAAGTGCCTTGGGGTGTGTTTGTCCATCCTTACCAAAACATGTCTCCCCACTGTGAGCCATGTGAAGTGTTTGAAGATCATAAATACTGATTAGAGATCAGGAAAGTCGATGTGCTGGAAGGTTCCTTTTAGATTTAGGATCTTTCTCAGATGTCTGAAAGTGAAAGCCACCTTGCTGCCCTAGGTGTTTTTAATTTGATTAGCAATTGACCTAACTTGGACAGAAAACTGCTTTGGTTTATCAGTATATTTTCTAGAAACATGAAAATATTATTGTAGGTAGGCAGTGGGCTGAGTCAGAATAAACTGACATACTATCACTTGCCTGGAGCAATATAACCACAGTCAGCACAGGCACTTTAACCTGCAATGAGAACAGGTTGTGCTGCTAACGTTGGTCACACCAACATGGCTTACTTGTTTAAGCTTACTGTACAGATGGCTGGTGGTACACTGAACAATACAGTTGATCAGTTTCTAGCACAACACTGGACCAGGGTTAACTATAAACTGAGGACTAGGATGTGCCAAGAGATTTTTTTCTCTATTGCCTGAGCAAAACTCAAAAATACATTGAACATTTGATGACCATGGATAATTTGGCACAAAGCAGAGTTGAGAAACAACGTAAAACCATACCATAGCTTGTCTTGTTGTCATCTGTTTTGAGGGATTTGTTGATATAAGAGGTTGCATAAGTGTTTCTCCTATTTGTGGTTGAAAGTAGTGAGGTGTGGTGTATTTTGCTCTAAGCTGTTGGCTTTGTAAATCTTGTGTTGTTGAGATACAGGTAAATTATTTTATTGTGCTATGAGTGTTCAGGTAAATCCTACTGAGATGAAGGTGTGAATAGATACCTAGTACCTATGCTTCCCTGCTGTTCGCTCGTTGCAGTGGCTGCACTACGATAGTGTCTTATTTTTGTTTCAGCGCTGAAATTGTCGGTAACTTTTGCAGTGCTATATGGAGGACAGAGAGAGGTCCCCAACACGTAGGCATATAGCCCTCCTACAGACGCTGTGATCTCAGACTGAAAGTTACAGCCATTTATAATGGCAATAACTTCTACATGAATGGATACCATGTGAACAGTAGTACCCACCTATGAAAACCCTGTGCCCCCTTACTGGTAAATGTCGCTGCCTCGTGGCAATCAGATAAGTGAAATCTGGTAATTTTCCTTAGGAAGATGGCAAACAAGTTGCTTGACCAAATTGTTAAAATGTTGCTGAATGCACCAACATTACAATATTTCTATTCATTTATTTAGATTAGAACACAAATTCTTAATCATGCAGAGTTCATGTTCCTACTTTTCTAATCAACACCCACAAGGGCTGCAGCTCCCAAAATGAGTTCTGAGTGAGTTTCACCAACCGCCGTGTTGTGATTTAGTAAATTTGCAGTGGATTTATTCTTTAATAATCATTTAATCAAAATAAAAATTTTTCTCTATAATTCTGTAATGGAATTGAGGATTAATGAGACCAGGGATTGAAAGGAAGAATTCGAATTGGAATCAAAACTATTCAAATCAAAATGATGTCCAACCCTAATCAATGTATCACAAGAGGAGCCTGATTCTATGACCTTGGTTTGTAGATGAAACAGAACAATCAAAATGACCATTTCCCATATCTCATGCCTGCCTGCTCAGTCCCTTTGGTCACAGCTTAGTGGTCTCTGGCCACCATTCCCACTGCCAGCAATACCGATGTCTTTTCTTTTCTCAGTTGTCCTTGCAACTTTTATTGGTGTTTTTTCCGCCAATAAATAAGAATTTGTCTATTTTTCTTGGAAAACCCACACTGTGTGTCCACTTTACTCTGTTCTGATAAAAAGATTTTCCAGCCACAACTCCTGGATGAACAGTAGCCTACACAGTGCTGTATTACTTGTCTGCATGTGGAGTCCAGCATTGTCTTCTGAGCACAGCTTGACCCCAGGTAGACAAATCAGGAATAGCAGTGCATTTACCTGGAAAACTGGAAATAATGATTTTCTTTGAAATTTTTAAACTCTAACAAAATCATCCACTGGGCCTGATTAAACTGCCATGTTTGACAACCTTGCTCTAGATCCTGTATGTGTTAAATAATAATGTGCCTCTGTTGCAAGACAGAAATGGTCCCTTTACGTAGGACTTAACACACTAGGAACTAATTAAGTTATCAAACACAGGTGACACAGAAACAGAGAGATTTAATTACAACAAAAAATGAAGAAAACTAGGGGAAAAGATTCTAACCCCGCCTGAACACAAACAATGACTGTACTGTCACAATGGTAGCAACCTGTCTACTACAAATGAACTCCCCATAATAAGCTGCCCCCATCCTGGGAGGAAGTGGATTCCATTGGCTGCAACTGAGCAGGCAAAGGCAGCACTCAGACACAGGGACATTATGGGCTGAGTCCAGGAGGGTAGAGGTTGCCTTGGCTTTGGGGCCAGCACACCAGCCTGAAGCAAGGCCACTCCATCCCAGAGGCGCAAACTAGTGGTACGGCGTGAAGAGGAAGTGGGAAGGTGCGCACAAGCTGTGGCGCAGGCAAAACAAGGGCAGTGGATGACATGGGAAGGAGTAGAGAAGAGAAAGATCTCTAGGCAAGAACTTTGAGAGATGGAGGCATTCAGGATGAGCTTCACCATCAGGGCTGTCTATGATGTCCTACCTTCTCCCACAAACCTAAGCCAGTGGTATGGCGAAGACCCCACATGCCCTCTCTACCCAAGTCCAGCATCACTGAAGCACATCCTGGTAGACTGCAAGACCGGCCTCAGTCAAGGTCGGTACACCTGGCATCACAATCAGGTCCTAAAGAGTCTTGCAGCAGTACTAGAGAGCCAAAGAATGCGTGAATGCCTTTCCTCCCCTGTCATCCCGCTGGCAGGCAGAATCATTTGTCCGGAAGGGCGAAAGTCAAGCCAGCCTCAACACCGTAGGACCAGACCCCGGCCAGCCGGGCGGGGCACAGGACTGGAAGCTGCTGGCAGACTTGGGCCAGAAGTTCTGCTTCCCTGCTGAGATCGCATCTACCAACTTGCGACCAGACCTTGTTATGTGGTCAGCCTCCCTCAAGCTTGTTTACATCACTGAGCTCACGGTGCCCTGGGGGGGGTTCAGTGGAGGAGGCCTTTGAGCGGAAGAGGCTAAGGTACACTGAACTTGCAGCCGATGTGCAGCAACGGGGCTGGAGAGGGAAGGTATGCCCAGTGGAAGTAGGCTGCAGTGGAGCCGACTCAACATTGAGGCTTCTCAGGGGGAGAAGAGGATGAAGAGGAGGGACTCTGGGCTCTCAGGTGAGCCGATGGTATCTAGAGGGTGAACCTGGGATGCTGGGATTCACTGCTGAACCCTCTGGAGGTGTCATGGGCCTATCAGCGAAACACCCAAGAAGGACGGCACCCACTTTGATAACCCAAGGATGCCATCGCTCACTTGACCTTCCCAGGGAGTCTCATTAGTGCTTCAAGCACGCATGTAACTGGTAAGTATTAATAGTGTTCACTGCACACTTGCAAACATCATTCCTACTCTTCTTTCTTGCCTCACCCATGAGAGTGGGGGAGTAGAGGTAGGTAGAGCACACCCCGTCTGGCGTGGGAAAGTTTTGCCCCACAAGGCATCTCTCCCTGACTCTACCTTCCTCATTCAAACTGGCCGCCACTTTCTGGGTGAAAAAACGGCCTTTTGTAGCCGGCCTTTCAAACAAAACTAAAGTAGGAAATAAGCCACCCCCTGGCACAACACTCCAAGACCCAAAGGATACCATCACTTAATTGATCTTCCCACAGAGTCTCATTGGTGCCTCAAGCATGTATTAGGGGATATCAACACCTAGTCCTATACAACAGATCTGACAGATCAAACACAGGTGACACAGAAAAAGGGGAAAGATTTAATTATAACAGAAAGTGAAGAAAACTAGGGGAAAAGATTCTAACCCCACCTGAATACAAACAATGATTGTACTGTCACAATGGTAGCAACCTGTCTACTACAAATGAACTCTCCATAATAAGGACAAACTTACACACTATTATCTACTAGCATGGAGGGTAGACTACTGGCTCAAGAGACTTCTTAAGAACTTTCAAATGCATGAAATTTGTGATTACTTGTTCAGCATTATGCAGCAGGAGTTTGAACATCTCAAGACAAGACAGACATATAAAAATGTCATCAATTGTAACCCGACATATGTTATGTATGGCGTTACATGCCCGTCTGAATGGTTTTTAATGACTTTCTAAGAGACATCTGAAAAGTTATTTAATTTTGATACATATATTGTGTGATAGTTTGGCCTCTTAGCTAGCAATGGTTGATGTGAAGAGTCAAGACATTCCTCTCTTTTCAGTAACCCCATCAGGAAGGGTCAAAGCCAGTCCGTGTTTGGCTTCTCTGATATTTTCCTCTTTGATATGACTCGATCTGCTCACTCATAAAGGCTTTTAACTACATCTTCGGCTCGGTGCCAGTGTGGAGGAGCTCAACTTCTTCTGTAGATGCTTTTTTCTGTTTTGCAGTACAGAGGCTGACATTTTTGTCAGTGGATTACCACAATCCCCTGGTAAATTATTAACTGTGTGGATTACTGATATTTCAGCCATGTAAGAGGGAGCTAGTCAGGGGCATACATGTAGGACTTATACTTCTTTGGACAAAGTGTTTAAAATTTGCATGTATATGTATAAATTTTAAAAAAATACTCAAACTATTGTTTTGTACTGACCACACATACAGACACAGTAGCATGTCCACACTCACACACATACCATACGCACAAAATCACACTTACCATCAAACTCAGCAGGGCCCACTCCTACTATGATGATGGACATGGGTAGGGAGGCTGCCTGTGGAGAAAACACACAGGAGGGGTGTGAGCCAGACTGCTATTTCCTCACTCAAATAGACACACTTTGCACAATCCTCCTAAATGTATTTTATATACATATATATGTTATACTTGACTGCAGAAAAAAAGTGCTTTTCCCAATTCAATATGGCTGCACTCTACTACTTTCACATAATGGTGTAAAATTTAAGCTTTACCTCCTAAAAAAGTAAAGCAAAGCAAAACTGACTTCCTGGACATGCATACCCAGGATGCCTGGCCCCTGCTGTTTCTCTGGTTAACTATAATGGTGGCATTAGCTGTACTATTAATTGGTACAAGAAAAGTTATTTGGCTTAATGGCTTTTGTATTTGTTCAGTCCACCTGCTGGTGACAAAAGGTAGCTGGATGTAAGGCAAACTTCCTGAGCAAAATTAGGCAATAATAGTAACAGCAGGGAACTGGGATTGGACAAGTACTTCTGAGCTGGTTGTGTGATTGGCATCAGCACCAACCACAAGCAATGAGTGATCCCCTACATCTGCCACAAGTGCTACTCCATTTCCACAAAAACAAAACCATAATCTTTTGTGGCTGAGTCAAACTCACTAATTCATAGTACCAATTAGTATTACAGCTATGGCAAATCAGAGGCAGAGAAGGGTATACACATCAAGTGAGTCAGTTAAGTGTCTCCAGTATCAAGATGGGCTGGAATGTTAACTTTAGTAACAGCATGACTTCTTAAAGCGCCAGTATGCCTGATAAAAATGCAAAAAATGTTTAATCTGATTACAGATTCCCCTGCCACAAACACACCTCTCAGTAACTCAGGGATCTGGTAATAAATCCCCTGTGTCATGTCGATTTTTTTCTATACACACACATATAATGTATATCAACAGACTTCATGAAGGTCCTAATGGGAGTGAGAGGTATTGTTTTAAATTTTAGGGAAATAAAACCGATACGTTTTAATGGAAAATTGTTTTTAAATGACTAATCTACATTAATTTTATATTAAAGAACACCAGATTTAGGTCTACAATACATTTTCACTATCAAGAACAATGATGAAATGTGCCTCTGGCAGCCTCAGTTAGAACCGCCTGAGATTTTCATGTGCCAGTTGTCATATGAAAAAATTAGTTCACATAAATCTGTGGCTGACTCTTTGTATTTTAGCCCAACTAAGTAATTTTTTTGATACTCAACTCTTTCCATTTCAGTAATATTAAGGTATGTAACATTGAAAGTTCTTTAAAAATTTAAATGAGATTTTATTCCCAACATAGAGTTTTGTATGCTACTCACATTGACCACAGACTCTTTGGTCTGAGCCATGTCTGAGATGACGCCGTCTGTGATCATCAGCAGCACGAAGTACTGGGAGCCATCAGTCACTTCTGCAGCACACCTAGCATAACACACACACATAAACACACACACACACACCCACACACGCCCACACACGCACAAAAGTTAGACCAACTGATCTGTGTGCATGTAGACATAGGGTGCAGACAAGTTCAGAACCATATGACTCTTCTGTGATGGTGCAAAGCTTTGACAGCAGAATGATTTTTTGTGTGGACAGACAAACTTATTATCACAGAGTTTTTTTGAACAGCCAAAACAAGAAGGCTTTCTTCTTTCTTCTTTCTTTTGTCCTTCATTCTTTGAATCACTATCCACGTCTCCATGTGTTTAAATAAAATGCGTTCAGTGAAATGTAAGAGTAATCCAGATCATAAGGCTACCAGAAAAGTCAACATAGTATTTTAAAAGTTGAACTAACTCAAAAAAGAATTATCTGAATTAGCTGAAAACATTTTGAAAACAATAAACCTACTAACAGCATTGATTTGTACAGAGCCATTTGGGAACATGAATTTCTAGTGACAAAACAATTAATGCTTTAAGGAGTCATTTTAGCTCAAACTCTATTATTAGGAGTGCACTTACTCAAATTGATTGACTAAAACAGTTTGTTGCAAGATAAAGTTTTTTTGATTTGAGACTGCAAGTTCTTTGCATCAGCACCCCTGTTGTACCAACATAGTTGTCACATTAGAATGAGAGGGCTGTGGTGCTAATGTCAGTCTGCACAATATATGCGTCTTACTTTGTTTAAAATTAGTTTAGTATATTTCCAATATCTGCTGTTTTATATTTTTAGCATATCTTAAAATAAAAAAAAATGATACTTTAGATTGCACTCTTTTCTACTTTGTATTGCAACTGCTAGAAAACAATTTCAATCAGAGCATTTGATCTTATCTTCTCCATGAAATTTTTACTTTGTAAATGCTCTTTAGTCTTGTTTTTGTCTGCTGATTGACAAATTAAACTAATGGGCTGCATATCATTAAAGGGAATGCTCATCATGCTGTGCATGTAATTGTAAAATTATCAGTTACTTGAAAGATGATTTAGCATGTGGATTGATAGTATATTGTATTCTGAGCTGATGCAGAGTCCCTCCCTGTGAGTTGTATAAGAATATTTTTTGCTATACTCCATCTAGCGTGTGTTTGTGTATGTGTGTGTGTGTTCGTGGTGTTGCAGGTAATGATAGGATCCCAGCAGGGAGAAGGGAGACCTGCTGTCTAACTCACTGTTTGATTGGCTCACACTCTCAGTCTGGCCTGAGGCAGAGAGCATGCAAAATGGCAAACTGTCTCTCTCTCTGACTGACCTTCCTGTCTGCTGGATCTCTTTCTGTCTGTCCTCCTGCCTGACTTAAAGTCCTTCACTAATGTTTTTCTAGTTTCCTTTCCCATTGCATGTCCTCTTCTTCTACCCGCAGCCCTGTCAGCCTGTCTCTGAAGAATAATGGAAAAGTGTATCCATAAGTGAATCCAGAGACTAAAGTGGAACAGATTTGAGTAAACCTTGATATACAACACATGTGTGATGGACGTCAGGAAAACATAGCTAACATGTGTAGACAGCCTGCTGACATCTGTTAATACAAAAGGGCCCTAATCAATTTGACTAAGCATGACTTGTTCTTGAACTTCACTGCTAATACAAGCAGATTAAAACTTTATTCCCAAGGACTGAATTTAGGTCTCATTGTGTGTCCAACAGTGAAGAATACCTCTCTTTAACTTTTGGATGAATTAAAATGGGATGACTTTTTTATTTACTGAATACTCTCTGTGAAAAAAACCAATAGATGAAGCAATTTTGTAATCTGTTCTCTATGAACTGTATAACACCGGCAATGACAAGTAATAAGACTTCAGCAAGGACTAATACCACATTTCAAATGTAAGTGCATGTCATACTGATTAACAGTGGCCTTATAACATATGTACCGTGATTTAATAGAAGGCAGGTTACATTTCTGCTACAGCAGTTTTGTTCTTTGTCAACCTTCTCTAATCAACTAATGCATCACAGTATACAGCTACCACACAAAGGATTGTAAAGCTAAATGAGAACTATCTATGATGTTCCCAGAAGAACCTCTACATGATCCATACTGTGAGTGAAAGGCTTCTGACTCACAGACTTCAAAGAGTTCATCTCAGCGCTGTGAACTGTAAACCTTCAGTTCTGCAGGACAAAAAAGTAACAAAAGTAGATTCTCTGCTCGAGGATGTATTTATCTGTGTGTGTCTACAGCAGTAACATAAAAATATTCTTACCAGTCACAGATAAACAGTTCAGCTTTCCTGCTCACAAAAACTCACAAAATGGCATCAGATAACATATTATCATACAGCTGCCGGAAAGAAGCATATTTTTTTCTAACTGTGATTAGATGATTGTTGTTCCATTAAGGCAGTCCAAATGAAAAGAGTAAGTGCATTTGGCTGTGTATATTTATGTATTCACAGGTCACAACATGATGTTGGTCTTTCTTTCTCCTTGTCTTCCTCACTACTCTAAACCTTTCCTATTGATGACAACAATAGAGAAGAAAACAGGAAGGATGAGGAGCAGTAACAGAGGTGCTAGAGCGGCACAAGGAAGAAGATGAGGATGGGGAGTTTAATTAAGAGTGAAGAAAAGAAGGTGCACAACCAGGAGAAGCATACAGAACAGAGACAACAAGAAATGAAAAAAGTCAACAAAGAGGATGAAGAGATGAAAAGAGATAGCAAGTCAGAGTAAGTGGTGAAGGCATGGAGGGAGGAAGTTTAAAAGACAGAGAAGAAAAAGTGAAGCAAGAAAAGATTGTACATGACAATCACAAAGCAGTAAATATCTAGAGCATGAAAATATAAAAAAAAGAATGACAGGAAAAAGGTGTGAGGACAGAAAATGAAGGAAAAAAGTTTCTTGTTCTGCCTTTTGAATGGATGGGAGTTTTGAAGCTCTTGATCTAACAGTGAAACATAACGGCTCTGCTGCACTCCATTTGATTATGCAACCACTATCACACTTAACTGGGACGGGATAATTCTGCTTCATATGGGGGCTAAAAATACAATAGCAGGTAACAGACAGCCAAAATCCATTAAAAACTTAACACAGGCTGTACTCCAAAATAGTTTGGTGAAATCTAATTTGTTTTTCAATAAGACCTTGTAGGATGACACACTGCAGGGTTCAGCAGGAGGACAAGGTTTGCTAACTTATTCCTAACTATTTTTTGTTATTTTAAGCACCTATATTGCTGTACAGGGTTGCTCAGAAAACAATGATCATAAAGTGTGCACTAAATATGTGATACATAAGGTTAAGATACTATATGGAGAACTGCATATGCAAAAAAATGTAAGGTACATGACAACACAAGGACATCACAAAAGATGGATGAGGCAGGTGCAACTTTTGCATCAGGGGTGAGTCACCTTTATTAAAGGAGGGGTAAGTTAGAAAACATCTCAGGACTCTCATATGTGTAAATTAGGGCTGTCGAAGTTGATATGTTAATAACGCGTTAACTCAAACACCTTTTAACAGCACTAATTTTTTTAACGCGTGATTAATGCACGCACGGTCTGTGCCTTGCCAGCTCCCGTAGTTTCAGGAAGTGGCGCTAAAATAACATTGCAAACGG
>JAPZDV010000012.1:27388931-27407204 GCA_029814665.1 Acanthurus lineatus
CTGCTTGTAACCAATCAGATGGTGCTGTGGGTGGGACAATGCTGGAGACAGAGTAGTGACTGCAGACAGAGAGGCGCAGCAGCCTCAGAGCCAAAGTAACCCAGTTTTAAATTGATCTCTTATCAGCCATCGCATTAAAAAAAAGGCCGATGACGATATGCATCAAAATGCCGAATATCGGCGCAGATAATCGGTCTATCCCTAATATATATATATATATATATATATATATTGCCTTTTTTACTCACAGTGCATCCCCTCATTGTGGTCATTTTACAAGGAATGTTATGTACTGAATTACCTGGCTGTGTCACTTGACTGTTTCTGTTTCTGTGTGCTAATACATAGTTCTCACACTAACCCAGTGGACTGTTGCAGATTAGGGTTATTTAGCAGGATAATTTAATTTAGATCTGTTTTCTTTTGTAGTTTCATTAAAGTTTATTGGGAAAGTTACTGTCCCAATGATTATCTCAGACACATTAAAGAAATACTCAATGAAGGAAAAGAAGCCACTTAACATGAGTATGTTTGGGCTGTGTTTATGTGGAACGTTGCATTTACTATAATACTTGTAGTTTGGTGTAAAGAGTTAACCATTAGAAAAAAACAAGTACCTATAAGCTATTTTTTAAATGAATCTGCAGTTAATGCAAAGGACATTGCTTTTTATCTTCCAGTTTTTTGTTGATGCTAGGAATACTTGTTTGTTTATAGATGGGGTTTGGATGAATGGTCTGGGTCAAAGGGCGACTTTATTCCCAACATATAGCCCTGTTTATAAATCACATTCTCCAACTAAAGTGAAGTCAACAATGAATCTGTGTGAAGGGCATAAAAAAGTGCATGTCAAAAGCATTTGACTTTGGCCGTAAAAACCAGTGTCTTTATCTGCAGCAAATGTTGGTTTCCTTTACAATGATTTGTGCAAAGACATGCCTTATCCTAACAATGACTTGTTGGCCTCAAACAAAATCTCTCTGACTTTAACAGAGTAGAATCAGCGCTTAAGATTAAAAGATACTTTGTCTTTAACGCTTTATTTTTGTTGGTCATGTTATGACTTAAAAATTTAGAGTTATTAAGGTTTTTTTATTCATGGAGGAGTCATAGCCTTCATCAGTACAGCAGCTAGGGCTCTATAAAGGTAATATGAATAGGTTGCCACACATTGACCTTTATGGTGACACTGAGGTATCTATAGGGACCACCTTGAATGCCAATGTATCTCTGCTCTTCTTAAAACACTGGAATTGGATACATTTTCATTCTAGAAGCAGCAATGTTGTGATACTCAGACCTACCGGGGATTAATAAGAAGTCATCTGCTGCTGAAATGTACAGCTATTAGCATGAGCTCAAGCCCTACATGTCACAAGAGTCTCTAGACGGGGCAAGATTCATTACTGAATGAAGGACATGGCTAAAGTACTGGTGATGTGGTCCCACCATGTTTAGCACTCAGTAAAAAGTTAAATGCACTCAACACAATTGTTGAACCATAAAGATACACACAATGTGTTTTGATGAGTAACACTGATTGTTAACAACATTTTAGCCTGTTTATGCCAAAAGTCCACAGGGCAGCTTTAAAATCTGAAAATGTCTGGGGAAAAAAAAATAGGAATTTGACTGACTTGAACTGATTTCACGACAAAGACGGGGATGATTGACACACCATTTCTAGGATATGCTTATCACGTCTCCTCCTTCCCGCCATCAAGTCACCACAGATATTCTTGTTTGTATTCATGACATGCATACAAAAATAGCTAGCTTTCCGTAATGCCACAAGGTAAGTGCCTGATGCAAATGAAACAGGGAAAATGTGCAGATTTTATGTATGAGAGCCTATGAAGGTATGTTTCTGTAGACAGAAGGCTGTGTGTGATGTGCGCTTGATTATGTGATGCATACAGTACACATTCATGTACAAGTTGATGTATTTGATGAAGTCTCTTCAATATGAGAGGGAACTCTGTGCATGCGTGTGTGTGGGCACGTGTGTGGGCATGTGTGTGGGCATGTGCGTGGGGGTGTGTGTGTGTGTGTTGGTGGGCGTGTGCATGCGTGTGTGTGTGTGTGTGTGTGTGTGTGTCTGTGTCTGTGTGTGTCTGTGTTTTACTGTTTTTCTCACCGAGCCACCTGGTTGATGACAGGAGCAAAGTTGGTTGGCCCATAGAGCTGAACAGTTCGCAGGCTCTGGAAATAAGCCTCCAGCACACCATCAATGCCCACACAATTTGGGTTTTCTATGTTTGAGTTCTGCAAGAGAGAAATCTCAGTTTGTCAAAAAAAACAGAAATTTTAAACAATATTAAGAAAACCAAGAGGCATTTTTTGTCTGTCCTGTCTTGGGTAATATTGGTGATCAGTCTCTTGTCAATTTAAAGCAAGTCACCGCTATTATTACTTTAGTTTTATTACCACTAATCGGCAAACCCCTTTCACATCAGAAAATCTCCACATCCGAGTCATGTCTCTTAAACTAGAGTGTAAGACTGCAGTCAGTCTACAGGGTCATCGGGTGGGCATCCTTTTTAATAACTGATGTTTCTTTGTGTTTGTCCCATGGCACTGACAAAGTCAAACAATGTGTTTCAGTAGGTTTATTAAGGAACAACTCTCTGTGACAATGAAGGATCCCCCCCTTACCCCAGAACAGCCTGAAATAAGAGAGCAGTCACCACATGAAAGGAAGGCTTTGGAAGGCTGGAATGCTTAAAATTAGTTTTTGTGATTGAGGGCTTAAGTGTTTATGGCTGTTCTGAGTAAACACACTCAAAGGCGGTGTGAAAGTTTTCAGCTATAGAGAGTGGGGAGATGTGATAATGTTTAGGGATATTAGATATGGGATAACACACACCTTCGGAGAGTCTTTTCTGGAGGGTATTCATAATGTGGCACTCAGTAATACACACAAAAAGGAACAATGATAGTTATTTTCAGAATGAAATGAGTAAGCTTGACAGAAGAAGTCAAATCCACAGTGATCACGTCTACACACCTAGGAAATAATTTTCTGAAGGAGATGCTGGTGTTAGATTTTCAATGTTATTATAGAAGCCGTGTTGAAAATGTAGCCTTCCACTTCAAGGTTACACATATTGTGCATTGCTCTTTTGCATAGCACTCTCTTAACACCTGCCTCACTGAGTAACTGTCGCTGTCTCTTTATATCTCACTGGAGGTCTTTTTCTGCAAACTTTAGAGACATTTATGAATGAGATCTGCACTTTCCCCATACCCAATACAATAATATCAATTAGTCTGGAGCCATCAATATAATAATCAAAGTGCATTTTTTCCTATTCAGATAAGGGAACCTGACAGATCATGTTAATGCCAGGTATAAGCTCGATATCAGTTTTGAAAGGCGTATCCATCACATTTCCACCATTTTCTTATATTTTGTCCAAGCATCACCTAAATCTCTAGACAGCATATCCACGTTTTAAAAGCACTGTCACTATAGGGCTGAATATTGGAACTCAGCACTTTTTTTGTGACAACCCAATATGAATTGGTATCTAAACTTTGACCTGCAAAGATGCTGTCCCAACCAGTTTCAATCTAACCTGACACACCAGATGGAATGTTTCATATACTCATAGGTTTTATTTCACATGTCCATTTGGGAAACAGTAGATAGACAGCTTTGGAAGGTGCAAGTCCTTTCAAAGGCAGGGCCTTTGGGGGTGATTCGATATCATTCTGTCTATCATATTTATGATAGTCCTTCCCATTCTCTTCACCAGTGGAGCCAGTTGGTAAATCAAATTCTTGCTGAAGCCAGTTGGGAGGAGGGTAAAAACATCATTTTCATCAAGAAAAGCCTTCAGCGCCATTATTTGTTCTTCTTTTAATGAGTAAACTTTGTTAAAATTGCTGCTATTGTAGCAACCATGCTAACCTCTTTGGTGGCCACCTTTGTTTACAAGCTTGCAATAACTTCTGCTGTTGAAACTAAAAAACTTTAACTAACTTTAACTAAAGGATGCTGGTTGGATCAATCATAGTCTGACCAGACACAAATTAATCCAGTTGGAGCTTTTTTAAATGGACCTGTGAGATATCAGATATGAGATCTCAGCAGATCAGCTGCCTGCAAGGTTTGTTCCAAAGAGGTGTTTGTAACCCCTGAAATGAACTACAATTCAGCACACTGAGTTCCATGTGTGTCACATCTTTCACTGCCCACATCCAGCCCCGACAGACAATCTTTCTGACAATTTTGCTTTGTTCTATCTGAACTACTTGGCTCTTCAGATTGTATCATTTTGACAAGCATGTGTCAAACCTCAGAGAAGCTCTTTGATCTTCTTCAATGAAAGGGAGGATGAAACGTTTGAATTTCTCAGGTTAAAAAATTGAGAAATAATTGACATCTCTACCCACTCCTGTCTTCAAATTTCCTTTCACTCCTTGAAATACATAAAATACTCCTTCTGCATGCCAGTCATTAAAGTGGAGCTCATAACTGCACCACGCATCCATCTATTCAATACTTTTTTAACTTGACCAAGTTATCAATTATCTGTGCCTTATCATCGCTAAATCTGTGGGTTTATTCACAAAAACACTTCATTTAGTCTCTCTGGAGAATGAAGAATTCCCCTTGATCACATTCATGTTAATCTTCTAGTGCTTTTTCCCCTCTTCTTTTTTTCCCTTTCCCTCATTTTTAGCTGTGCTTTTGGCTGTGTTTTTGATATCATAAGGTAGGCTCATTTGTTTCCATGTTAAGGTCATATTACAGATTTAATCCAGCCATGTATATTTATGCTACTACATATATATTAATAATTATTTGGTAGTCATTAGAGAAGTTTCTTTTCTGGACTCCATACAACTATTTCTGTGTGTTGATTGAAACCTGTGAAACAATATAACCTGCTGAGGTGAATTGGGACAAACATCCCGATCTATTAAAATTCATATATGATAGATAAACCTGACTGTTTAAATGGTGACGATGGTCACTTGTTTTTAAAATTGTTTTTTATTTTATATACTTAACTTAAGGGCCAGAGAAATTGCATTGGTACTACTGGTACTACTACTTGTTAGCTCCTGTGGGCAAATAACATCATGTCACAAACGACCAGGTTGTTCATTACTTAGAAGTTTTGGCTTGGTATCATTTATCAATGAGCCATCTGTAAAGATGTTAGCTGTAATCTAGCTAGTCTGTCACTGGGTATGTTTGTTCAGCTCAGAAACTCAATTTTCTGTGTTTCCCTTTAGCTTGTATATTTTCTTCTTCAGTTTCTGTATGAATATAAAACAGATTCAAAAAACCACAGAGAAGCCAATATTTTTCTACTGCATACCATTAACGGAGCACATTTTAAAAAATTATTTCATAGGATGCCAAAAAATTAAACTAGAAGTGCACTGTAAACTTCCTGCCCAGCAATGCCAAAGCAGAATGAACAAAGATCTAAAGGAGAAGACAACTTACAACATTCTGAATAAAAATGTACAACCGCAGAGATCTTCATTAACACATATCCTGCCCCTCTTCCCCCAGAGCTGATCGTCTGCTTTTCCACAGCTGTCCGGGGAAACACGTCTACCCAGTCATGTTGGCACTCTGGATTTATTGGGAAGTTGGTGTTGTTTAAACCTTGCACTGGCATAGTAGAGGTTCAACTTATGGAAAAAAAGAAGCTTTTTAAAAGCTTTTTTTAAAAATTATTATAATAATTTTTTTATTATCATTATTTTGGGTTAAAATGACCAAACCTCTTACTTTTTTTCAGTTTGACTGTCAATTTAACATGTGCAGTTTTGTCTTGGTAAACAATGTTGAGTTATGGTGCTCCCCTTAACATGTCTCAGCAAGAATTCTCTTTGCCCACTCATTCGTCATTTCAGCTTAAAAGGGAATATAGGTATAATGTTGATTTCATCTGCCCCAAGTGGCAGGGGAAAAAAATAAATAAATATAAACATTATCGTAAGATTCACTGAATTCTAGTTTAACTTAATTTTTGAGCTTCATTCAGTATTAATCTTGGAAATATGTTTGAACTCCAAGCTGATTCACACCAAGGTGTTACTCTGCAAATTTTAAGTCTTATTTTATTTTTCCCCTGTGATGGTGAGTGGAAAATATCGGTGTACATAACAAATACCAATGATTAGAGCAAAGCAGTTCTTATGAGTGCTTCTTGGGTTAAGCTGAATATGTTTCAGTTGTATAATCAAGTATACACTACATGTTTGAATGTTGATGGTGTACTACTTTGGCAATTTGCAAACAAGAAATCAATTCATTTTAAAATGTCAAAACAACAGGACATGATAAATGGTGTGTCCCTAAGCAATGATTAAAATTGAAATCTTCTCAAATAGTGAGAGTTTCTACAAAAATCTTAAAATATGCTCATTTTTTTCCACTGTGTAGAAATTTTAAGCTTAAAACTTGAATAGAATTAGGGTGTGAAATAGAGACTGCTTAAGTATTTGCTTAGCACAGTGAAGGTCCCTGGTGGCTCTGTTATGGTAAAGACTGGATTTTCTTTGCATAATGTCATCCATATTCAGATTTTAGACACCCGTCATGAATACAAAATGTCTCCAACTGCAGAGGATGAAAATGATTGCTACATATCACCAGATCTCAACCACACACAACTGCAAATCAGCTTATTAAAATATGAGATTTCCTAGTTTTTTGCAGGAACATTGTTCAGTATTGGCTGCCAGCCAATCAAGACAGGTTTACAAGCACGCTCTGAGGCTTTCTGCTATCTCTCTCCAAGATCACTTTTGAATTATTTCCTCTGAAACTTAAGTTTTTATTAAATAAAATGTATTTCTTTAAAGTATCAAAAAACGATTTAGAAGCCAGTTTTAATGAAGCAGCAACAGAGAAGAGTTTTGCTGCTCCAAGTTAATCAGTGTCAAATAACACTTGGAAAGACAAGTATTTCATATGGTATTTCATTCAGTATGTCCTTGTGGATGCTAAGTACAAAGTACTCCAAGGTTCATTACTCTTAAATGTGAGCTATTTAAAATAGCACATAGTCATATGTTCTTTATTAAAAGTTTACATACACAAGTACCGCTTGTTAATTTATTATTCTGACCTTTATCTGAACCAGATATTTCTCTACATATAGAAGCCAGCTTTTATTTTACAGATATAAACAGCAATGTTATTATCTCACTAGATTCATGATATGTCCTATGTAAGTCACATACTTTGAGACAAGATAAAAAAAATTTACAATTAATGAATTTTAGATTGTTCAGTGTGCTTCAGGCAGCGACCAAACAATATATTCCTAATTAGAGTTGCTTTAGCATGACGCAGCGACAGGATTTGTCACGCTGAGGTGAACTTTAATTGGCAAAGCTGATAGAGTGTCCACTCACGTGGAAAGAAGCAAAGTTACACAAAGTAATGAATCTAGACAAGCCAGATGCTGACGCTCTCGTCCACCACTGACTTCTGACTGCGAGGGAGCAGGGAGGATCAGAGGATTTTACAAACCTGATTGAAAACGACAGTTTCAGGTCAGAGAAAAGCTTTCTGCAGTCCAATAATGAAGGGCCTGAGGTGTGTTGTTGAGATGTTTATACCTTAATAAAAAGATCTGGCCATATAATTATCTCTTTAAAGAACTCTCATCTGCTGTCTTATCCTGTAGCTCTAAAGCAGCACCGCATACAAAACTCTCCTTTTCAATGTTCTTCTCCCACCCACTTTTTCTCTAATTTCCTCTAAACTAACTGTCCAGGGAGACAATCATGTGGAACTCAAGGTTATGTTTTGTTGTTTTCTGTTTCACTTTGCTGCTTTGTTAGTTGCTATTTTTGCCATCACATTGGCTGACAATACTAAACTAAGCAGGGCATCATTGAAATGTCTCTGTGTTGCTGGCTGTGTTTCTGTCTGCTCTATTCTTTCTCCATCACTCCCAAACCAGCAAACATACCAACTTCTTTTTTATCGATGTGCAGCGTGATTCACAGTGTTTTCTTACACCCACTTCTTGTTCTTTTCCTCTGCCTCAGTCATCCACTTCACAAAACTACTCCACATGCCTACAGCTTGTGGGTTTATATAATCTTTCCTTTCATTGACTTACAAGTTGTGGTTTGGTACATGACATCGTTTTATGCATGTGCATGAACAAAAAAGACATGGACCCATTAATAAAAAACATTCCTTCACAATGTTAATAGTGTTTAAAATGTCACATCTTTTAACTGGCAGTAAAACCCCAAATCCAAGATTATTGAGTTTGCAGAAATTTACCATAATTTATTTTAAGTCCTCATCCACTGCCTGCCACTTAACTCCAGGTAGGTTGTGTGTCAGTTAGGTTGTAGTCATTTGCTTAAGCAAACACTTCTAGAAATATGCAGTAAGCAAAAAAAATCTAAAATCAACAACTGTTAAACCTAAAGTTTAAAGGAAAGGACCCTAAAATGTGTGGTTACTGGAACAAGCACCATTTGAAATGATATTTTCTTGTAACTGTGTTGCAAAGCATTCAAATCAGACACACTCTGTGAAGACATTTATCTTCACATAAAAGCAAATATAGCCTTATGAAACACAAAAGTCTTTATTTACCTGAAATATGAGATCCAATATTCTCTCCTCTATAAGCTCCACTTCTGCACCAACTCCTGAAGTAATTTTGACTTTTATTTTTATGAGTTGCTAACTGTGATTGTCTGATCTGTAACTATATATATTAAAATATATGAAGTAAAACTTTGATATAATTTAATCAAACAAATTTAGTGTTGTCATTTTTTGGTGAAAGTAAATTCTAATTGACTTGTGCTATTTAGGTGAATAATTTTAGTGAGAAACATACTGTCTCCTCTATTCCAGACAATTTTTACAGAGTACAGAAAACTGACAGAGAGATTTATCACATGGTGCAATCACAATCACCTAAAGCTGGATATCAGTAAAATCAATGAGCTCATCGTGGACTGTAATGCTTATAGTACCTCAACTAATCACTCTAAAAATATAAAAAAACTGTTTTATTGTTAGTTATTTATTGATTATTGACCCATTTCTTCACAGGTTGTTTTAATATTAGCGTGAAGGGACAGCTAGCTACATTCTGTTTTACAGCCTCATGTTGGAAAATGATAGCACATAAATCATGTATCCTCACCCGCCACCCTACAGTTCAAAGAGAGCAACTAAGATTAAGGTCACCAATTCAATATCCAAGAAATGTGGAAGAGGTCCAGATCTCTCTCTCTGTTCCTGAGTTAGTGTTTTCGCAGGGCATCATGGTGTCAAAGCAAAGCTGACTTTTAACCTTTTGAATATAAAATGTCATCACTTTATCCCTTTAAACATTTATTTTAAATCTTGTTATAATAAGTATATGAATCCCAAAAGTGTGTTTTCTGTGGTTACACTCATCCTGAACTATGACGTTTGGTAATTAGAAAATTCTAATTAGGTCGTCCATACATTTAAGTTGATGTCTTCAGTAGCTGGTGCAGAGGCATATAAATATAGAATATGAAAAGCTCAAGTTAAGCAAGTTTTTTGATATCTGTAATGCTTTTTTTTATATCTGTGGGTTTTTTCCAAAATCCATATCCAACATAGATGTCTAACACTAATGGACCATGTTACAGTTCTGTTGGATGTAGTACACCTTTTTTCTGCCTGAAGCTCCTTTTACCTTAACCATGTTTGACTGCATTTTGATTTGGCCAGAGTCAGCCTTGAAGATAGTCCAAAATGAAAGTGGGCTGTGCATCAGCAGCCAGCGAGACCTTTCATCTGACAGATGGACACATCTCCCATCTTGGCAGTGATTTGGTGAAAGCTGAGTCCAACATAAATAAAACCTTTAAAAAGCAAGTTCAAGTTGGCAAACTTGTGTCTCTGCTTTTGCAAAAATGTGCTTAACATCTAAAAACAGATCACCAAGTGAAGTCTGTGTCAGTGTTCATTCCAAAAACATACCTACTCACTGAAAATCACAAAATGTATTGCACTTGTGTCTGAACCTAGGCAACAGAGCTACCACTGTCTCAGCATGTGTTTTTACAACAGTGGCTCTTACCAGTGGGAAGGCGTGGGAGATTTTACCATCCGGGGGAAGTTTAGCTCCAAAGCCATATGCTGGGAAGAGTTTGTCACTGTCGTAGTCCTGGATAATCTCCCCCACAGCCTTTAGAGCCATGGCATATGCATTCATCTGGTATGGACTCATGTAATGCAGTGAGGTGGGCTGAGAGGGGTTACCTGGAGAGAGAAGCACAAACACATTCAAAGCACACATGCACACACACGCACATAAACACAGAGTGATCTGATATTACAGAGAGATTGAAAAAGGCAATTGGAAAGATTAACCTGACCAATTTCTTTTTTAAGATTCAATTCCCTCAAGAACTATTATCTGTTTATGGTAAATTTGTTAATGTCATGTTCATCACACATAAATGAAAAGGTCTTTTGAGTAAATTTATAGTATGTTTGGATGGTCATTTTGCATTAGTTTCACATCAACCATACAGAGATACACAGGCAGACAAAAAGTTAGACCTATAGTTGGAATCACGAAGAAAAGAAAATGTCACCACAATTGCCAGCAACAATATAAATGTGGTATGAAAAATGTACAAATATTTATTAAAATTTGCTCTATTACCCTGTACTTTATCCTCATACTGTCAGCTAGTGTAAAGTCTAATGTCACATTTGTGTGGCCTTATAACTGAAATCAAGCACATTGGGTTTTTTTTATTTTATTTTTAATTATTTAAAACATTTTTTTAATTATTTCACTAATTAGTTTGCATTGGTTTTATTTACAAGTTAAGAGGTAGCGCTCTACTCCTCTCCAGTTCAATCTAATGACACTCATGACACTCTACAGCAAATGAAACCGCCTTAGGTGTCTGCAAGTTTTCCTGAGCAAAAGTTTTATCCCACACAATTATGAGATGAGTAGTGTGGCTTTTACACTAAATGTCTGAATAACACTCTGGGGGTCTTGTAGTACCTGCTGGAAAACATCTTACTACAGCTCCATGGTCCTCTCCTATGTCAACCCACTTGCACTTCACTGCAGTCCTTAAGGAGTCACACTAACAGCTGTAGAGTGTAGAGCATCGGGGGGGGGGGGCTTAAAGTAACCACAGGTAAACTGCGGGACACCTGCACAACATTCAATTATATACACTTCACAAACATTTTATTTTGATTGTGAGAGTGATGTCTTATTATGTTTGTTTACTCAATTCTACTACTGAGTACTCCATTCATACTGGAAACTCGTATACGTGAACAGTTACAAAAAAATACAGTGAAAACCATTAATAGTACCCTTATGATGTAAGCTGTTCATATGGATCAAAAACCTTAGGACAGAATCACTCCAATACCAGTGCTGTTTTTTTAAATATATTCATATATATATATATTTAGTAATCAAATGGTCAACTTAAAATTTTTACATTGAGTCCCTTATTACATGACAACAGATGGAAAATAAAACTGTGTTATTCTGTTTTGTTTTACTTCACGTCATCACTGTAAACTGTCTGCTTCTGGCTGGCTCCCTCAAGCTGGTGTTACATACACAGTGAAGGAAGCTGACAAGATGAGGTGCTGAAACATTGTGTTCTTCAGTTAACCTTGTGCAGTTTACACAAACAACCCAAAATAGCCACAGCTTTAGTGATGGAGACAGAAAACAAATGTGCACAGTGAAAGCACCAGTAGTTGAAGTCACCCTTGTCAAGTAAACTGATAGCACCCGCTCACATACTGACATTGTCTTTAAAATTCAGTAAATACCAAAGTAGTCTGTGAGTATATATTTATGAAATAATGTTAATAATTATTTAATGGTTTTAGATGGTTATTTTTTTTTTTTAATAAATAATCATAACTTCTAGGAATTAATTTGACCATGACAATAAAATTTCTATAAGCAGTTTCCACTGTATTACCCAAGGGACCAATACAAATGTTTTCATAAAGCACTTTCACTGAGCAACAGATGTTTGGACATTTGCATGCACAAAGATGTAACACTGTCCTACCATTGGATGCTGTGAAGTCTATGGCCACAGTGAAATTGAGTTGTGTCCTGGTGGGAGACAGAGCACATCAGTATCATTTGAAACAGAGATGTTATGAATGTGCCAATATCTACGGCACACTGCTGTCACATGAAAAGGACTAGGCAGGGGTTCTGCACCATGATTCTAACAATAAGTGCTTTCAAATACAGGAACTGATAACCACTGTTTTGAGCTGATATTCATGTCTATCTTTACACTGTTGTTAGAATTTTAGTACATCACAGGAGGTGATGCACTGCCATCTGTCAGAAAAATTCTAATGAGATCCAGAATAAAGGCTCTAAAACTAATAAAAGCTTGGACTTTGCATATTTTAGTGGTTGGGTTAACTGTTAAACTTTGTGCAGCTTCTTCTTTCCAAAACAAAAGCCAAATGGTTCAAAGTATAATCCTTTCACAAATAACATTCTCCTTAGAGATAAAACAAACTTTGCTTTTTATTTTAATTAAGAAAATTAATGTAGAAATTAATGTCCCTAGTCTGAAATTGCTGGAATCATCCTATTAAAATACTAAACATGTTAGGTTTTTTTGTCCTTTGTAGAATGCAAACACCTTCTAGGTACCAAAATACTAAAATAACCACCCAAAAATACAAAGAATATGACAAGAAATTTCTAAATAGTAACTAAAGCCTTGCAATCTAACCAGATAAAATGCTGACTTTTGTCAATAAATTGAATTAGTTAAAATCTCCATAAGTTCACTGTTGTTTTACCTAAATGGATACAAAATAAAATCTGGCTGGAATGTGGAAAAATAAAAATTGCAACTAGATAAAAGCAGAGAGGCAGCATTCCTCTATTTCAGCATTGCAAATGGTCTTCTGAATGATATAATGCATCACACTGTGGCCTATGATACCCCTGCCTATAGATTATATCTATAGATACTATAGGTTAATAGTAAAAAATAATTAATAATTATGCGGAAGTGGAATGACAAATCTATTTCTAACATAATTTGAATTTTTTTTTTTTTAAGTATTTAACATCTAGTATAAAGTTCAATTCAATTAATTCAGGTGCTGTAATCAATGGGCTTTCTTATTAAGACAAAGTAACAGTTTGTTTAAATATTACAACACAAATTTTCAATATTAAAATGGCTTTCCATAAGCAGTTAACCAACTAGCAATTAGTCACCAAGATTCTAGCACCAGATTCTTTGCAAAGATCTGCAAGTTCATTTAATGGTTTTATTTTCTGGTTTGAATAAAACTAGCAACAGCTCCTGTGTTTTCTTTCGGTGGCTTCCCATTGACCATAGGAGAACAGTCAGGACTGAGCTCTTACCCTCCTCTGATGAAGTCAACAAATGTGTATTCTGACTCCACTTTGAAAGACAGCAGAGTCACCTTGAAGACCATGAGAGTGCAAAAAGGAACAGAAGGAGGTAAAGCAAACAGGAAAAGAGAAAGCAAAGATAGATGAAAAGGAAGCAAACACCATTCGTCTCCTGCTCTGAAAAAAGTCACTGCTACTATGACTCACGTCCGTGAAATGTGATAGCTAAAACACACTCCAGCAGGTCTTACCGTCCCTGAATTGATGTATTTCTTCTTCTTGCCTTTCTTTTTTGGATTCAAAACCTTGACCACAAGACAGGAAATAAAAATTTAGTTTTGAACAAATATGCTTGAGTAGAAATGTAATTCATTTTATGTCTGAGCTCCTGTGAGTAGATGTCAATAATATATTGTCCTCAAATAAGGACTAGAATTTAAAATACGAGAAAAATTGCTTACATGAATAAAATATGACCATCTCAAAGAACTATTGATGTTCTTGCTAGTCCCCAAATCATTGTTAAATTTTTGATATCCTTTACACTTTCAGAAAAATAAAGTTTTGAGAAAATCTTAGATTCCTGTTTAATTATTTAAAGATCAAGTTGTTCAACTATTCTCTGCTTTTCTTGTATTTTACCTCATAGACATTAAACTGGCTTTGGCCTCTGGACAGCTCTCTGTAGCTGGTGGTGAACTCTCCGATAAAGTCATGACTGTAAAAAAGTAAATTAGACAGAGAAGAGACAGGGGAAATCTGTGAAAACTGCATTAGGTTTCCCAATATACTGTCTGTAATTACAGAGAAGGATAGAGAGCTTTACTCAGGAAGATAGCTTTACTCAACAAAAGACCCTGAGAACACTGTATTCACACCACATTTAATAATGCAAACAAAACACCACATTTAATAATGCAAACAAAACATAACATGAAAGATGCATTTGTACATTGTTATATCCTCACTTTTGGTGGCAGAACTGTTGTAGCTGCAACACTTTTTAAATCTCTAAGTTATGACTGACATGTTTGCTAATGGTAGCTTATTGACATATCCAACTGGTGCACAGAACTTTGGCATTGATTCAATGTCATACTTATGTCAATGCGTGTCCTGACTCTGAACCTCTGAGGCTCTCCTTTATGCTAAACAAAGCAGTGGTCAAAGCAGGTGGTCAGTTTAGGTACGTTTTTTAATAGCAGTGTTAGTTACAAACGATTTTGGAAAGGCTACTTATGACATGTAATATGTAATAGATCACTGCGTAGTTATCTCAGTTGTGACATTTCACAATTCAACATCACAAGCTTTACACTGCATATTCATGTTAAAGCCCTTTTTTCTGATTGAATTTCCAGCACTGAGAAGTGTTTGTAATGACTGGCCACCTGCTTGGATGTGCTCAGCTGGTCACAGGCTACGCAAACACAACAGCTCTGATTAGTTACTACCCATCACTGGTTTTAAAACAGTGTTGAGAAGTAATAAGCAGTAGTTATGTTGGTGCTCTCACCCTGGTAATTAAGTAGAGCAAAATGTTGCACATCATAGCATGTTGGCAGTTTTACTATTAACCCCTAACATCATGATTTATCATTTGTCTTCTGAGAGCTGAATTTAACTCCTTGACTATATATCACAAATATCCAAAATTTGAATTGGTAAATTTACATATCACTCACAAACGAGACACTACTGAGTGAGGCTAATGACTTCTCATTTCTGTTATTTTTTGACCAGTTGAGTCCTTGACAGCACATGCACAATCAGGCTCCATCCACATCAATATGTTTGGGTTTTAAAATGCTCAAATTTTTCTACATTTAAACCTGATTGGCATCACCTGAAATGCCAACTCTGACCCTTCATGTTAAACCTAAGACTGTTAGGACTGCCACATCTTACTGTCTGTTTGTCTTACTTAACTGCTGTGCCACGCTGCACAACAAATGCACTTGCTTTTTCTTTATCAAAATGGCCGAAACATTTGCTCCTGGCACACACAGCTTAGAACTCTGTTCATGCTGCACCTGGACTGACAAAAAATGGAGCCCCAAGGCTTTGTGTTAGCAAGAATTTGCTCTGAATCATGACACAGAGTAAAGTATGAAGTCATGCTGACATCAGGAGTGATAGGAAAAATGCTTAGATAGATATTTCAATTAAATCACAATACAGCATCAACATGGGCAACAAAAATTCATGCTAAGCATTGGTGTAAGAGGCATCAAAACAAAACAAAAAACAAACTGAACTTCTCCAATTTGGAAACTACAGTTTACGGGCTGTCTGATCTATACACTTCATCTAATAATAACATGGGTCATCTATTGATCTACCCACAAAGAGACTGCCTAATTTGTAATAAAACTGCATTTGAATCTGCTTGTATGGTCACAACAGTGCATGGTCACACTTGATCTGGGCTGCAATGAAAAAAAGAAGGTTTTTATGACATAGACACATTTTCATCTGAACATTAAAAAAAATCCCCTCCAGCATCATCCTACTGGTAAATATCAACTCTCTCCATGCCCCCAGATCATCTCTGCATCTCAATATAACACCACCTGAAGCTGTGCGTGACACCAACACTGCCTGTTTAATGCTGGTATTTAGATGTAAATCCAGAAGGAGCAAACAATGAGCTCAACTCCCATCGGGAAAGAAAGATATAATAAAACAGCAGTGCAGGAGAGGATATAGCAACAAAGCAATAATACAGGGAAAGACAGAAAACTTAAATCTTTTTTTTCTTCAATATTTCTGCTTTATTTGATGGTCACTGCTAGAGAGAGAGAGAGCAAGGGATGACATACAGCAAAAGGGCCTCAGTTGAAACAGGCCTTTAGAGTCAGCTCTTTGCCTTATTACATGGTGGTGTAACTTTGAAATAGAAAAGTGTTTTGGTAACATCATGTTTCAGACCTATTTAGAATCCACAGTCCATATTAAAAACCTGTATTCAAAGAGACATGACAAAGATGGAAAATGAGCAGGTAAGCACAATCTTACTAGCTAAGTTTCCCATTGTAATATGAAATTTCTATCCAGGCTGTATGTCTGTCTGTCCGTTGTGCTGGGCATTTTATTGTTTATTATGAGACACCTGCTGTAGTTTTATACAGTATTAAGTGTTGCAGTTAGTCTATCTGGGAGCACTGGCCCAGTAATTTTCAAGGACCACACTCTCTGATTAATGTTGTCTGTTACTGTGGTTATCAGTGTTGGGTCAGCTTGTGTGCTGTCTTACTGTGACTTTGATTAATGGTTGGTATCAGTGTGGTCTCTCTGCATCCAGTGGGCAGACTGGTTAAGATGGTCCTTGTACAGCACAGGGGTCAGAGTTGTTGGGAGGCAATCAGCCTCTACCAAGAGACGGAAAACGCTGTTTTTTTTTTTGTGTTCTTGGCTGGTTTTACAAACATTGGCTTATCCTGAGTCAACATTGTGAAATTACCTGATTTAGTTCAGAGCACGAAGGTGTTAAAATGATCAGCCACACTGTCATGACAGGGCTTTTGTAGTGCTGTGTGCATACTGGGGCTTTTATTACACTATCTGATGATGATAAGTAACTAAGCTGACTGTTAATAAACCACAACATCTATATTTTGTATTTTCACATGTTAATTTGAACTTGAGATATATGGTTGTGGAGAACTTGAAGCTATAGGAATTTGTTCAGTGAAATCTTCTGTTCTTTTGTTGAAGTGAGGTTGAACAAACAAAATAACATAACCAGACAACAATAGCTTGTATAATATATGTCCATGTTTTTGACTCTCTCTCTTTTTTCTCTCTCTTGCTTTTTTTTGGCAATAGTGTGCATGGGGTTCATTTGACAGAATATAGTAACCTCTGACTATGAAATGCAAGACTGAAATCTCTAAAAAAAAAGATAGAATTGACAATTGTAATCACATGTCTTTACAGAAAAAACAAATATGCAACAAAATTACAGCCTGTTGATGCTCAGGATAGGATAGTTTCTTTGTGTCTTGCACATAATGCTTAAGGGGAGACTGGAGATTTACAACAATACCACAAGAATTTCAAATGACTCCTGACTGAAATCGATCGGCAATAATAACACAAGGCCAGAAAGCCTGTAAGTCCCACATTAGAGTTCCATTTAAGCCCACAAGTCAGTGGGAGGAGCCCATACAGTAACCCACAGTCAATGAGAAAGAGAAACTATGTCAGCACTGCGGTCACCGCTCATAAAGCCTGACCTCGTGTCTGCTGAGCTGCAACCTTTCCCCTGCTTGTTTTTTTTTTATTTATAACCCAGCTCATGCCAGGTGGGTGAAGCCTTCCATCTGTTTTAGTACCCAATAATTTGACTGAACAAACTGCTAGAATGAAGTGTGACATTTCAGGGATTCAATCTGGAGTTGAAAATGAATAGGAAAAAAGAGCAAAAAAAAAGAGATAATGAACAAAAAGCATACCTTCCATCTCTGTCCCAGTCATAAACATCCACCTTGACCGTCCTGGAGGGAGGTGAGATGAGGGAGCAGAGGTGAAACAGAGATAGGTGAGATTCACAGAGACGAGAGAGTGTTAGAGAGAGAGGAGGCAGATACAGAACAGAAGAAAGAAACATGTCAGGTGATAAGTTTTTCTTGCCCTTTACATTAAACAATGTTCCACATTTTAAAACTAGGTTTGGATGGATTCTCATTACAAAATACAGAACACAACAGATTTCTAACAGTGCCTGAAGATACTGAAAAAAGATACAGATTCTTACATGCAAACATCGAAACTTACTATATTTCATTACCCTGAATGGTAGATCTATTTGTTACTGTCTCTTGTGCTACACAAACACACACTCCATGATAACGCTAGACATACTTACAGAAACCAAACAGTA
>JAPZDV010000012.1:27417170-27437931 GCA_029814665.1 Acanthurus lineatus
TGCTCTATATGTAAAGTGTCTTGAGACAACTTTGTTGTGATTTGACACTATATAAATAAAATTGAATTGAATTGAATTGAATATTGTAAATAACAGGAAAAAAAAATATGAATGTGAAGTTTGATAATTAATTGAAAATTGTGTCCATAAATTAAATTTTAATTAGCCGTAAGATACTGCTACCATCTAGCATATGTCTAAATAAATAGGCCTTGACAGGAAATTCTTGAGATATTACATACTTTGTTATTGTCATCATATACCATGAAGACACCAAGTATTGTGATTGTGGTTTTAGTCTGATGTTCTTAGAGATCTTGATGATCTTAGTGGTCATAAGAAAACACATAAATGTTTGCACTGTTTGACTGGGTGAGATGTTCCTTCATTACCATGAACACAGTGTAGTCCACTTTGACTGAATCCTACATTCACTGTCCTACTGCTCCAGATTCTCAGTAGAGCACCAAAGTTGGATAAATCCTCTGCTTAAAATAGTCCCCAACACATATCTGTTTACTCCTGATAAAAACAAATGCTGTTAAGGAAATAAAACACATTTTTAAATTAATCAGATAATAAAAATGGAACAAAATATTAAACCTTTATTTAAAAAAAAACAGCTTTATTAGATGACAATCGGATTCAGGCAGATTTAGTAGAATACTAAGAGTTGGTTTGATCCGATGTCAGTTTTAGTGTTTTGATTGGGCTTGCTGACAGTAAGAGAAATAAAGAACAACACTGGACTTATCCTTTAAAGGGTAAAAACTATTGTGTGGAAGGGGTAAACAGTAACTTCCTCTTAGTTTTAAGAAAAACAGAAAGCCAACAACTGAAGTAAAGAAGTCCAAGACCCCATGCTGACAGGATTACTGTTAGGCAGGTGATTCATAAAATAACTATTTTTCAGGGTTTTCGTGAAATTGTAACCTGTGGAATGTCAAAGTCCTTAGTAGGCACGAACAGAAAAAGCCAGAATAGAAGACCAAAATCTTCCCCAGATGGCTGCTGGAGAATTGAATGAGAGACAAAGATTTTGTGTGAAGGGTGTTTGAGTCAGGAATCTTTCTCCCTTTTAGAACTCAGTCAGATCTAAACACAAGACCATATACATGTATGCTGTTATTCAGGGTGACTCACACTTCCTGAGGCTATGATTATCTCTAATGTCTATTGAGAACAAGTGTCGATAAGTCTGATGAGATTTGTAAGGAAGGAGGTGCTTCACAGCTTGCCTGAGAATCATCATGCTTATGAATGATCTTTGTCAAGTCATCAAAGGTTACATTACAAACAGGAACAGTTAAAAGTTGGATCATAAATGCAGAGTGTGAGGGATACATAAACACTACTGGGTCGCTAATATGCGGTCAAGTAATGTTATTATATTATGTTGGTTACTAACCACACCTTGGAAAGACAAATAAAAACAAAATGTATATTTTATTGTTGTAAAAACTCTGCAAAATTTTATGAAATTCTGATTTATTTAATCTGGAAAAAAAGACTTCCTTTGAGTTCTTTTGAGCTGATGGACAGTTTTGTAAGACAGAAATTCAGGACAAAATATCCACCAGTGAAAAGTTTTGACGATGTTTCCTGAGACACCACTGCTGTAGGAAATACTCGTCTGAGCCCGGGATTTTCACTGCTTCAATCAACATCAAAAATTTCAGCATCTTTCACTCAGTTGTTTGTGTACCACCCCAGCTTATAATAATGTGAAATGATTTACTGTGAAAAGTGATTGGCAACTGATTCTAATGGAATATTGCTAAAACAATTTCGTGACTGACAGACAATTGAAAGCCTCTGACTGGCCAAATTAAAAACTTACTGTCAGTTTCCTCAACTATTCAAAGTCTCCAGTCTGCAGAGATACAAACTTGAATTTAATGTAAACACAGTAAAAGCAAGCACATCTTCCTCTCAGCTCTTTGTCTTTATGTGGTGTGTGCGTGCGTGTAGGTGTGTGTGTGCGTGTGTGTGTGTGTACATGCGTGTGTTAATATAGGGGCTATATACCCACATCTTTGCCCCAAGGCTGACACCCTGAAATGTCCACAGCAGAAAAATTAAAAGAAAATAATCGAGGCAGTAATGATTAGTCATAAGTTAAGACTCAGAGGCTTTTTTTTAATGAATCTATAAATTGTTTTCTAAGGACATATCTGTATATTATTTTTTTTAACTGAATGCCAGTTGCTGTGTGTATATGTGTGTATGTTGGGTTGTGTGTGTGGTGTGGTACATTTTTATTATGCATGTAAGAAATGAAGAAAGAATTTCCTTACTTATGCACTTTTGAGTTGTAAAAAGTATGATTTTTTAAACCAAAAATAGAAAATGACTTGTTTTGCAAAATTGTGACTGACAGCTGCCTAATTTTTGTGTTATGCTTGTATGATTATTTATTAATTATTTTCTACATTTTTATTCTCATAACAATAGTATTAAGATGTAGATGAAGAAGAAGAAGACATAAAAAAAAATTAGCATGGTGTTGACACAGCAAATAACCCAATGGTTTCTGGATAACACATAACCCAGTTGCAGTCGATATTGTTCACAAATGAACAACAGAGCATTCTGGGTTGGGTGGTAGCACCCAACACAATGGTCTCATCAACCCACTGGGTGTTCTTTACTATAGTTGGTGGTGAAGTTGAAGTTTCCTCATATTTAGGTTTTGATTTTGACCCAGCAGTTTTTTTAGTACGATACTTGACAGGACACAGGATGAGCTTTCAAGGGGTCACACACCTCTAGATGGATTTAACTTTTTATGTTATCATATTGTTTCCCTAGCAACATGTTGATGTTGTCCTAGCCCGTTTCCACTTTGCAATTGGCTCTCCACACTAAAAAAGAATGGTAGACATCTAGTTTGAAATATAAGCATGTCATTCCAGAGGGAATTTAAATTACAAACCAGTATGTTTGCCAAAAAACAGCAGATAGTTGTGGGCATAATTATGAGGGTAAACAACTAAGCAGAAACACTTTCTTAATGTCAAGACGTGAAACAGGTTTTTTTAAAGGTGGTATGTATGAAAAGTATCCATTTTTTAAATAATTCAAATAAATAAGAAATTTGTACATCTCCCAGTTGCACAAAAGAAATTAGGGAAAAAAGAGCAGGCTCTTTTTAAAAAGTACTCCCTCAGATCTCTTTTTGGGGGGTATTTTAAGAAAACTACTGCTTTACTAGTATCAGCTTGTAATTTATTCATGATAGTGGTTGAAGCATCTCATCAGGATCCCACTGAAAATTATAAAAAAGGGCAAACTAGGAAGACCTTGGGAAAGGATCAGAACACTATTAAAGTTTCCTTGTCCCATCAATCCTAGAAACACCTTTAGATGTCCTAGAAGAAGCTGAAGAACATGTTGAACTTGGTGAAAAGGATGGTAAACAAATGGATGGATTGGTTCGTGCTTTGTGAATTTTCCATCCCATAATCTTTATTCAATTACATAGACATGATTGAACGGTCCCATCAATCTTTGTACAGTGAACACTCACGTCTTGTTTTCAGCTTTAATGGCTCAGTTTTCAATGCCACAAATCAAAACATGAATATCACCCATCATTATCTCTACCATCCTACAGACAGAAGGATGCAGCAACGATTACAAGGAACATTCAGCTTCAGTGCCACCGAGTCAGTTAGTGAGCCAAAAAACCTGCTGATTACCTGCAGGGTGACTGCAGCTATTAATAGCCAAAGTTGGCAAAAAGCTTTTCTACAAAAACCCTCAAGTACCCCTCAAGATCCCTCCTGTCACTGATGTTGGCAGGGGCTGTATCCACCAGTAAAGTAGCCATTTTCTTTGCCAGTGCCTCCTCACAGCATGGGTATGACTGGGAGATGGTGGGTGGTATGCTATGAAATCGCCAGCTAATTATGTATTTGGACAAAGATCAAACACCTGTCTGTGGAGATTATGTTCAGTGTTTCTGTAAGTGAGCTTTCAATGTACCAAACACTTACAGAGGGGTGAAAGAGCAAGAGAAATGCATAAACACAAGCAGTGATAAGGTCTAAAAGCAATTTCAGTGACAAAAGAAGTGCTTAACATAATTTAACTTCTACAGAGGCACATTTGAGCTCTGTTGCTTTTTTTGTATGTGCATATTTTTTGTATGTGCATATATCTTATCTAAATGCAATGGTTATTAGAGCCTCAGTCTTTATGGTTCTTAGAATTAACTGTAAAATTAACTTATTTTACATAAGCAGACCAGAGCTACAGAGCCTTTTACAGAGCCTTTCCCATGTCCACTGACACATACAGTAATCTGCTTATAATGTACAGTCAATATCAAATTGGGTCTTTGTAATTTTGAGCATGGAGTTTCCAAGCACAGTATTTGGTGTGCATTGCTGTCATTCTGTGAAGTTAAACTTAATGTGCAAAAATAACCAGGGAATTCATTTTTAGTTTGCTTTGCATTAAAAACAGAAAGCAGCAAAGTCTTTGCATTTCAGTGGTGTGTATCTGTAGGTGGCAGTGTCATAGAAAGGCTTACATTTTCGGTTGCACATAGTTGAAAAAATATTCAATTAATATCAGCTTGCAGTTAAGATTAAAAGTTTGTTAGGCAAAGCAAGATAAAGATGATGATGATGATGATGATGATGATGATGATGATGAATATACTTTATAGTCAGAACAAGTCTTGTGTCACAGCAGCTCTATTTGCAAAATCACAGATAACAAATAACTAAGACAGGAGAGAAAACTACACTCATCTAACATTTTAATCACCAAAACCAAGCCCTGTGACACTGATACACACATTGAACAACAACAACAACAAAAAAGTGGACAAAAAAGCATTACATTTTAAAAAGTATCAAATGTTAATTAAAGAGATAATGAATAGTTTTTTCTCTGTATATTCCATGTCATTTTATCATAAAAAACAGAGAAGCATACTGCCATAAATGTTATCCTCAAACTGTTATATTCCATGGTAGGTTTAAGGTTAAAGTAGCAGATCAGGGTGGTGGTTTTCCCTTTAAAAAAGATGGACTGGAGGGTGTGCTCCAATTATCAGGGTATCACACTGCTTAGTGTCTGAGGAAAAATTTATTCCAAGGTGCAAAAAGGAGGTTCCAATCAGCAGCATCAATGTGGATTCCATCCAGCCTGTAGAACAGCATACCAGCTCTTTACCCGGTCAGGCTTACAGGGAGGTGCAATTCACCATTTTCTCTTAAAAAAATAGAACCAGGGATGGACAGGCTGTTAAGCGGGGCATCAGTGGTAATGTAGGCGTTGAACCAGACTGTAGTGGTGAAGAGGGTGCCAGGACGCAAAGCTTTAAATTTATCAGTTAATCTACTTTCTAACCCTTAACTATTGTTATGAGCTCTGGGTAGTGACCAAAGTGTGAAATCAAGGATACAAGCCGCAAAAATATGTTTCCCTTGAAGGGTGTCAGTGCTCACCTTTAGAAATACAGTTAGGTGTTTGGACACCTAGAGTGAAAACCACTTCTTCTTCATGTCCGAAGGAGCCAAATAAGGTGGTTTCACCATCTTAGGGTGTCCCGGGTGTCTCTCTTTGGTACTTTTTCAGGCACATCTAACTTTGTAATACCCCATGTAGAAACAGAACTCGAACACATCTCATCAAAAACTCTGGGTCTCTCAGGAGAAGCTGGACAGTGTTGCATGGTAAAGAGGCATCAGGACTGCCTGGTTTAGCCTGCTGCCACCACAACCAGACCCCATATAAATGGAGGACAATGGATGGATGGATGACTTACTGACTTAATCACTGGAGTACCATATTTGTTAAAATGAATCTCTTTTTATCTCAGCAATACTGTTGATATGCAGTTGAGTTTTTCTGCATCATCTCTTTATAATTTATTAAATCCATTGTTTCACTGATATCAACACACCATATGGGCAAGTTACATTGTGTCATTAGAAGGCCTTTCATGCAGCTCAGACACGTCTTTGTTTTCAGAGTACTGTTAATCTGTTGAGGCATTTAGGCTTGTACTCATGGACAAACTGAGAGTTGGTACAGAGCGGCATGTTAGCCTTGCTGCAAATTTGTGTCTGTAGCTTCATGCAGTAAGGCTTTTAAAAATTTCCTCCAGGCCAAAACACATTTTCCTTAATTTTAGATAAACTCTTAAACAGAACAACAAAAAAATGCAATTATTGTTATTTCAATTATCATAAAATTGAATTGTTAACTTATGCATGAGTATTATTAGTAAAACTTTCTGAGAGCCTAAAAAAGCTACTTTAGTGTGTATGACATCATCTTTTAAGGCAAAATGTTTATAGAGGATGTAGACAAAGAGACATAAAGAGCAATGTATGACATAAAAGTGATGACCCTGTGGTGTATATAGGCAATTTCAAGTCAAAGGAATGGGTGCATCTTGCAGTCCAGTTGCAGGTATCCAGTTTTCATCAAAAATCAATGCTTTTACTTCTCCAGAGAAGTTGTCTGAGGTGTTCTCTCTCAGCTTTGATTAGAGCAGTCAGTGGATTTGGATGTGGCTTTGGATCCGTCAGTTTTCCTCCTACATTTCAGTTGTAATCTTTTCTTGTCAGGTTTTAAAACTTGTTGGTTGTCCTCTTCTGACCTCACAGTTTTGTACCCACTTTTCTTTCTTGCTTTCTGTGTTTTATTATTCATGTGCAAAGACATCATTCAAAATTAAAAAGAGTTCTAAATGGTGCATACCACAGTTGGGTGTCTGGCGAGCGCAGCAACCACAATTAGTAAACACTCAAAAAATCTGAATCTGCCTTCAGAAGTCTAAGTTTGTCATTATTTTTAAGTCAGACCTGCTATGGAACTGGAGAGATTGGAGAGCTTAAGAAATTGAGGTTTCATCCAAGTTGATATATCCAAGGTCTCTTGCTTTTCTGCTAATTGCAGAAAAAGTACAAATTAATTTAGAGAGTTAAAGCTAGTGATCAGCAATAAGATGCAGAAAATGCCTTAGGGTGGGAGATGTGATAGTAAGAGTAGGGGAAGCTGCCATAACATGGCATTTTTCATCTACATCTTAATCTAAGAGGCACTCATAATGTTGAACTTAATTACAGGAGTTTAAGAGGCAGTGAGTTGCCACGATTCTGCTCTGTAAAGCTATGAAGCTAAGTGGAGATAACAAGGACAATGCAGGTAATAAAAATACCTGTTGGCCATGAAAATCCCAGGGGTGTTGAGTCAGATTTTTTTAGTTTGCCATGATTTAATGTTCCATCACAGTAAGCGAGTGTTATAAATTTCTGAATAGTTTCAGTCCTGGGCTGCATCACTGAAGCTTTAACAATAAGAATGGAAATTTAAAATAATAATTACAACAATTCAATACTTTTAATAATTTATTCCTCACATTTATCACAGCTGTTCAAAGAAAGCCATTCAAGCATTGCTGAGAATACCTAGCTTGTGTTTGATTAGGGGGGTGGGGGTCTTGGGTTGGGAGGTGTATTCTGTCACCTTTCTCCGCTGATTTAGGTCAGACCCTCCAGCTCATACATCTCAATAAAGGAACTCGACAGCTTGTTCCTGCTGTAAATTGATGTTTGTGGGATTTAATTTATTTCAGGAACGTGACTCTATCTTCTGTACTGGGGGAGATTTAATTATGCATGCATGAAATAAAAAGGTAGGCTGGGGTGGCAATTCATGGAAGCAGAGTGACCTATGAATGGGCTCAGAGCTATTAAAATAACAGGAAAGGAGAAATAAAATGGCTATAAGAAAGTATTTCACATCATTTTATTCAATAATAGAAAAGAACAGAGCCAATATGTACTCCAGGATCTCTTAGGAGTTGTTACATAATACTGAAAAATAGTGTGTTCCCACCAAAGTCAGTGAGCTATGATAAGAATTCTGCTTCGATATTTTTAATGGATGTCAGTGAATCTCTTCTCAAGTGCAAAAGTTAAGACTGCAAAATGGGATAGGTCAGAATCTGACAAGTATCACTTTATGCATATAAGAAAGGTGACGATTGTCCGTAACCATGCATAAGTATGATTTGCAAAAAAAAAAAAAAAAAAAAGCAAATCTAAAATATTTAAAATGAAAAGGATAAATTAATATTTTATATAAATGATAAAATGTGATAGAGAGCCAGTCGGCTTATAATAGAGAGCAAGTAATTTTTTATCTTGATGTTATGTCAAAAATTAGCATTAGTAAGTGTGCCATTTTAAATTAGGCATGAGCTTAATAAATCCATTGTTACACTACATTTTTTTAAATAGATTTGTTTTCAAACTAGCACAAATAAACCAACAAGTCTTCTTCTGTCCGCGCCTTCTAAAACAGCTAAAATGACCAGAGTACTACTACTACCACTACTACTACTACTACTACTACTACTAATAATAATAATAATAATAATAATAATAATAACAATAATATAGCACCTTTAATGGCACAAAAAAACACTTTACAGGAAAAATTTTGACTCTTTTTTTATGTGACACTGCCATGGTCAATGTTTTTGGGATCAGTGATAGGGAACCACCGTTGTTTTGATTTTTAAAAAGAGGATTGGATACCTTGGTCAACCTCTTGGGAATAACCTTAGATTGTTCACGTTAAAGATAAGTAAAAAGACAAATGAACATCGGTCTTCAGGTTAGGGTATGAGACTCTGTTGACTCAGTAATCGACCTTTGCCCTCTAAGGGTCATTGTTTCTCCATGACATCATAACATTGACTTCTATCTTTGCTTCTTTACTTCTAAAGGGAAATAGCCACTGTTCATACTAACAGGGTGCTAATAGTGGTGCTCCAGTCTAGCAGTTGGAGCAGTCATGCAACATGGTAGACTATGTGGACATGGTAAGTTATGTATATTTTACTCCTTTTTTCAAAATAGCAATTTTAATCTGCCATGGCTCAAACAATCTGAGCTGCAGGCTTTGCCCCTTTTCAGAGTTCTGAACATGCCTTCAAAGGCTTTGTTTGGCTCCTGATGGGCAGTAGTGATCCTTGAGTATTTTCCTCCCCACTTCTTCAAGTAACTGTTCAATGTTTTTTCTTGTTGGTCTGATGTTTTTCTGATGTAAGGACGTATCAGCAATGGTTACATTTTACTCTGAAAAGTTTTTCATTCAGTTATGTGTAATATATGTTGCAGTCATGACACTCCATAGCACTACTGTAACAGCCATAATTCATGCAGGCTTCAGGGTTGACACTGAAGTATTTAGTATGGATAATGTATTTTTTAGGAAGATTATCCGAATCAAATTTGAAAATATCCTTGCTTGTGTGATGAGGAAAAATCTTCATTGGTAGCTGTGTTTTGATTCCCTAATGCACACACACACACATGTACGCAAACACACACACATGCATACACCCATACACTCACGCACATGCATACACACAAACATATACACTTGTACTACAGAAATTAACTGTGTGTTTTGATTTGTGTAGAAAACACAAGCCATGTAATTAAAAAACAAAAACATCAAAGTGTTACATTAAAGTTTTAAATATTTTTTTGTAAATATTTTATAAAAACATGATCTAGTTGATTAAACAGCAACAGATACTTATCTTTTCTGTGGACTTAACTATTTTGAAAGGCTGTATCTCTGCAGTCCCTGTAGGGCAGAAAGGTGCCTGTCTGTGAATAACACAAAGAGAGTTACACAAGGATCATTATGTGGTGTTTTATCAGGCTATAACTAATCGAAACTCAGATTTAGTCTAATTTTTCAGGATGCCAGTTCATACTATTCCTAGTTAGCTTCAGAACAAAATGGGCTGTGAGGAATGAATGTATCTTGGGGTTTATAAGGAGCGCTACTAGGCTCTAATCCTAAGTGTTACACTCTTTGAGATTGGTCTAAGGGTTTGATTCTGAAACCCAAACTTTTCTGAAGCACAGCAGCAGCAAATTATGGTTGACTGAAACTATTCCCTGAACACTTTGCTCCCAAGGTCCATACTGACTTAATTCAAAGCTCATCTCACTTCCATGGCCCTGTACTGTTGCTCCATTACAATACAGCTACGGCTAAGGACATAGCAGCAGCCACAGCCTAAACACCCTGAGTCTCCCACACAGGAACTCAAGTCTCCTTTCCATGGCAACCTCCTCTCTGTGCACCTCAAAATAAATACAACTCAGACAGGCGCAAGGACGTGTGCATGACAGTCAGATCAAAACACAAACTTTCTGCTCTGTCAAAACTCATCCAACATATCAAAGGCAAAATTACATGCTTTGATGTTACTTTCAGATTGAACCGAGAAGCTTTCAAAGAGATGGTTATCATCCCGTTGTTATCAGATGAACAGAGCTGATATTGAACACTGGGTGGGCAAAAACAGTGGTGTCATGGAGTTAGGTGACAAATCAATGCTGGGGTCTAACAGGCAGGAGTGATAGGGATTGATCAAAGAGCTGGGCTCATGCCAGTTGGCTGTATCACTGGCACGCTGGATGGGCAAAACATCAAGCATCCATCTACATATGGCTTTTTAATATTTTATCAGAAGAACCTCCAATAGAAAGAGATTTACATCTGAGAGGCAAAGCCCTCATTAAGCACGAAAGTTAATAAAGTGTGCCAGCTGATGTGTGCACGGCCTATTAACAATTCTTTTGTCAAACCTCAGATGAAAATACTGTGTGATGTGTTTGGTTTTTCTGAGATTAATGGTTCAACTTTGTCAGACGCTGTATTTGACCGATGAGACGAGGGGCCGTGAGTCAACAGATATGTGCAGACCCCACAGCTTAGGTGGACACAGAGCAAATCAATTAAAGCTCCAAGGAGCTGCAGAAATCCCACTTCACCCTCTCCCATTTACTGTACTCTTCTTTACATCTGAAAGCAGAGAGAACTTCAGCCTCACTGCACCATAAATACAAACCATGGGGACAGCCTCAAACCAATTTGAATTTGTAATGTGTCAGGCAGTGGAGGAGAAATTGTTGGAGAGCAAAGACACTGCAGTGGTGTCATTAAAAAGAACGAGGGAAAAAAGAAATAATTTAAGCAGCAAAACTTCTTCTTGTATGAGTATGGGTCAGAAGCAGCTGTAGAAATAATTGAAGAGAAAAATAGGGCATGAATATGTACATGTGCAAAAATATGTATATTTAATCAGATGGATAACCAGTGAACCCTGACACTACTGTGTCAAGTCACAGTTAGAGGGGAGGCGGTAAAAAAGCCACTGCATGCTAAACACTGGAATAATACAGTTAAGGACAAAAAACCAGCCTGAGTATCTCATTGACCCGGTATGGAAAATAACATAGATGGTCATAAGTGCCCTACTTCCATGTTCATAGACACCTACTCTTCTGGTGGAACGAGTGATGTTGGTTGTTATGGATACCATTCAATCATTGCACGTCCTGGCTCCCTGAGACATCTCTTGATGTCAGCAGGCAGTATAGTAAAAATAGCAACAGTGAAATTAAACTTGTGGAATGGATTGTGTGTGTATGTGTGTGTGTATGTACGTATCTGAACAAATGCCATCTCAGCAAATTACTTAAAAGAAAAAAAAAAATCTAATTGGTTAAAGTTGGATTTTTTTTGTAATTACATATATTATTAATATCTCTGGTTCTGCAACATTAATTTTAAACCTATTTTTTTAAGTCTGCTGTGGGTCTGGCAAAGTTTAAGTATGCAAGGATAAATGAATGTGTCAGCTGTAAAACCAACTCCCGAAGGGCTTAAAACAGTACTTATAATCATAAGATCTGCCCTTGAAATCCTCTCACTGCCTTAATTTTTTTTTTCTTTTTTTGGGGGGGGGGGTATTTTTTTGATAATGTCACAAAGATTGTAAATTGCACTTATCTATGTCTTCTTACAGCAGAAAAAATTACAACTTGTGACTTCAATATGCAATAAAATCCAGATAAAAATCAGGATAATCGCTCTGCTTCTTAAAAATTTCTCCAGGAAAATGTCTAAAAACTAAAATAAACCACGTGTCCCACTGATCCAACATTTCACCATGATCTGCACATTCAGTCAACTTAGATGATTCACAAAGTGATTGCACATCACACGCCTCTACAAGCACTCCTTTATACTCAACAAATTCTCTCCCTTGTCAAAATTTTTAGTACCCTCTCTCCTGTACCTATGTTCCTGCTATCCACAGAAAGAATACTGGGTTTGACATGTCAGCCTCTGTATGTCTTTTTATTACAAAACAAAAAAGGCTTCAGTAAGTTCCTTCAATAAGCTTTTTTCAAGTGAGAATTGGGCATGTGTCAAGTGCCACAGCAGCCCCACTACTTTATGCAGAACTTGATTGTGGAGTACATTACCAAAGCACAGGAGGCGGTGCAGTTTCGGTCAGCAGGTGGGTGATTTCTATTACAGACCCATATTTCAGCCTGCAAGCGCTTAAGCTGCCTAAAAAGAAGAGTGTGTGTCGTGACTCTGTGCTCTAGGTGGGTTTTCCTCGTAATCCTGTCCTCCACGCGTTAAATGCCACAGGGCTCTCTTCCTCTCCCCACCCAACATCTGAAAATAGCTCCTCACCATGGCTCTGATGTCATCTTAAGCACAGGAGAATAGAGCAGCATGGAGGAAATGGTTCACCCAGCTGGATTTTTCAGCAGTAGAGAGCACAAAGTACACTTCATGTTCTCAGTTGCCTTGGAAACCCATCTGCCATTAAAAGAAGATCAATATACTTTTATAATTTCCAAATGTGTTTTTTTTAAAGGTGTATGCATTTGTTCTTTAAACTTAATACTCTTGATAAACCACATTATTCCCCTCCTCCTTTAAGTTATCATTGATATGCATTTTGACTGTAAGGAAATACTCCGACATTGATACTAATATGTTAGTGTTCTTTATTATAAAGATCCTGTTAACATGATGTTTAAGCAATTTGAATGCTATCTATGAAATGAGGTGTTGAATATCTTAGAAAAACAGAAAAGAAAAGAAAATTAACTTAAACTTCATCTGTGTCTAGTACAGAGATATTGTGGGTCCATGATTAATTTGGTTTAGGAAGCAGAGAAAACATGCACACCTGGCAAACACTTACATAACTCATTTGCCTTTTATCAGAATTTAAGCAGTTCCATACACATGTTTAACTAGCTGGAAAGCAAGTCAAAAATATAGCTCGGAGTCAAGGAGTGTTCTTCATGCAAAGTGTTGCTCTTTATCAGCATGATTTTTACACAATTCCTAATGACAGTCATTGCATGAAAAGGGGTCAGTCAAAAGCCGGTTATGTCCAGCTTTACACCAGTAGCTCAAAAATATAAGCTGTCATGTCCACAATATTTACAGTGAAACAGTTATTGTAAATAAAGGTCTTGGTCCTCAGGTCCTCAGGCAGGTGCACAGCACTGACAAAATGAATTTACTTCATGAGAAAAGAATGTGATTTTAAACAGGCAGTACTATTCTGCGATGTATATACTGTAATGCATAGTATTATACCTTAGATTATTTTATGTAATATCTTCATCAAATTCTCAGGTTTTTTTAATAGTCATTACACTAATCCAGCTTCTGTACATGTCTGTCAACCAAGTAAACAGGATTTGCATTTAGGTTGTGGTCTCCTGTTATCAAAAACCTTTGCTGTGTCTAAACGCACTATATCATAGGGTGAAGCCACAGACCAAAACAACCAAATTTTATCAAGTCATCCCCCCCTCTCCCTTGCCTTTACTGTCTCTTTAAGTAGAAATGCAAAAGTAACAAAAAAAAAACATACTCACATTACCTTTTTGTAACACAACTCACATCCCTCATATAGCTTCCAAGCCAACAAGCCTTCCCACATACCAAAGTTGCTGGCATCCAAGGGCATCAGAGCCTCTCCCTGTCATTGACAAGCTGACTGAGTAAGGAAAGGTTCCCGCAGGCTTCAACAAAGATAACAACAGCATGTGAGTAGTAGTAATATTGTGACCATAAAGAGGAGTTTGCTTTTTACTGCTGAGCTTGTTCATGTTTTCATTTTCTTCATTACTTCATCAGTTAAACTGATATTTCAGACACATACAGTACGACAGGGATGTTACTCCATTTCCGCATTCTCATTTAAAATAAAACAAACTATGTGGCAAAAGCAAATCTCTTCACTTTATACCTGTCCTTTGTGAAAGAACACTTAAAAAAACAACATTATCCTGCTTTAAACACACATAAATATGTGGCTGTTCAGCCCGTCACCATGACGAGTCTAATGTCTAATTATAGATAGAACATGTGGAAGCCCTCCAGGCTCTCAAAACACATCAACAAGGGGCTTGGTGAAATAGTAGTCTCATCTTGTTTCATGTTGTAAGCCTCAGGCAAGCTTACTGCTTACCCCTCCGCTCCTTTCAAGGTGGGAAGAGAAGCTGAGATTTTAACGGATCAATCAAAAATAGACAGGTGATGCTCAAAATGTCTTCATAACCTAACCATATTTTTTATATTTTTACAATAGAACTATGTATTTAAGCAAAATGCATGTGTTAAGTGGCAGGATGTTTTTAACCTTTAATTTTTCAAGGTTGGTTTGTACTGTATGTAGGTTAAATTTACACTTGGGAGCTTCCCAGTATGGCAACATTTTTTCCAGTACTAGCCAATAAGGATCTCGATTTCAAGGGTACTAGTCTTGCACAAGGACACCTTGACGGTACCTGAAGGGGCTGATAGCTACTTGTGTGTTTCCCCAATCAGCCTGTGGTCCAGAGTCTTCTGACCACATAATTGTAGGAGGAGGTGATGAGGTCAAGCAACACCACCAATCCAGCATGACCTCCAACAGGCAGTGCCATCAGTGTCCATAAAGACCTCTATGCTGTTGCCAAAATTAGCATTTTATTCTAATCTCCAAGAGACTGACAGATGGCCATGGACAATCTCATAAAACAGTCTTACAGAAGAAAGCAAAAAATACTTAAGTATGATTCTAGCGTTGAAAGAAGAAAACTAACTCTCTATCATTATGACAACTCTGCAGATGAAATTCTAATCTACCAGTTCAAAGTTGCATGACCTGCTGCATTTTATATTTTGATTATTCAAGATTAAAACAGACACTTTTTCTGCATTTCAGTCTAATCTAATCTTTCGGTATAGATTGAAAAGTTAATTGATATTTAAGTTGAAAGGCTCTTGTGTGCCATTATTGCTTGAATGGCAAACCAGATATATAGATCCTGAAGAAAAAAAACAACTAATGATGTTCCACTGGATCCATTGCTTTTTTAACATTTGGACCCTGGTCCAACCTGCAGAGGTGATCTGGAATCTATTATCAGCATATTTGTTGAATTATTAAATTGCTCATTGCCATGCCTATTGCATTTATTTATGAAGCATTTAGCAAATTTGGAGTTACATATTATTATTCATATATTGCTGATTAGTCATTTTTTATTGAGTTGCATTTATTTGTATTGACTTCCGGTTGCGGTTATTCCTTTATTCGTATGTTTTTTTCAGCTGTTAGTTGTGTGTGTGTGTGTGTGTGTGTGTGTGTGTACATGTAAGTCTCACACAGTTTTACACACCCAGTTTGTTGCACTTTGATTTGGTCAAGACTGAAATATCCAAATGATGTTGGATGATTGCTCTGAATTATTTGCAGATATTCATGATCCCATAGAAATTTCTGATATCAGCAAAATATCTTTGCAATTATTGGATTCCACATGCTTTAGATATGTTTATACATATCTGTTATTCATGTACTTTTTTAGATTTTAAAATTTTAAATTTTTTTAATTGTAACAAAGATCATATCTACTAACTTAAATCATCAATAAGAGTAAAAATTATTGGTTAAATGTATTTCTTTCAATCTCTTCAAACCAAATCATCATCTAGCAACAAGACAAACAAAATAAAAAAAGATTGCAGACATGAGTGTTTGAGTGTGGGGGCTGCTATAGGCGTTTGCATGCACCTGACAGCTTAAATCCTGTATTAAAGTTTTGCCAATTATGCCACCTTTTGTTTTAATAGGCCTAGTTAAATCTTAAACTTGTACTGAAATGATACTGCAGCAGATTTCATTACATGATTCATATGATCCAGGATAACTAAACCTGCAACAAGCTCAGCTGTTGCTGATATGGTCAAAACTGCCAAACAAAAACAAAATCACAAACATACAGGCTAAGTACCATTTACTGTGTGCTCTTTTGATTAACATTATGATGTGTCATGTTTCACATTTAGAGATCCATCCTTTCTTGTCTTCAAAATCAGAAGCTGTCAACACTTAAAAGTTTTAGTCAAGTCATGTTGGGATACTATTGTAGGGAGCAGTGGTGTTTCACAACATATTGGAACAAACATTGTTTTTGGCTTGCAAAGGCATAGTAGTTTTGTCATCTGTTTTAAAATAGAAAGACATTAGTGCTCTCCTCAACACATTTAACAACACTCAGCCCCCAAAAACATTTTAAACCTCTGTTTTGTTTTGTTTTAAATGAAAAATTATTGAGGAGGGCAATCACAAACAAGACTCAGTGTATGAGAGCACAGCTGCAGGTTGTAGTCTTGGAGCATATTGTACATGAAAAAATTAAGTTACATCTGTAGAAATCTGATCTTAAGCTCACTTCTCCCTTTTGGTTGACTTACTGAGAAATAGAGAGCTCTGAAAGTCCTTGAACTTTTTAGTTGTACAGTCTACATCAGAGTGAATGTAGAAAATAAATTGCGGTATGTGACTTAACCTTAACAGCATCACTGAGTATTCGTTTTAAATGCCCTCTTATGTTAATTGTATATCAAGTGTTGGTTTCATCCTTTAACAGTTTTTATTTAATTAAATGGATTCATGGATGCATGGATGCCCATGGATGAATAAATGAATTAAGGACCAAACTTCAGGGATGGTAACAAATAATAATAGTAGTAATTGTCTAATCTAGCACATAATTATCTGATGATTCTCTGAAATCTGCTCATATTATGTGTATGCTGTACTTACGAAAGTGTCCTTTCCAGCCTACTGCCAGTGGAGCCGATGATCTCCCCTAACGTACAGAACATCTGACCAAGGAAGTCCTTCACAAAAGAGACCAGCATACAGTGAATACTGCGCAATACAGGCCAATCATAAATGTGAAACTAAATGTCAATGCATGGTAACCATTTTTATTTACATTCTCTTTACAAATATTCCAAGAGCTTAGAGCCACTTTAAATTTGCCTTAAAAGTTTTCCAGAAAATTTGCAAAAAAAAAAAAAAAAAAAAAAATTAATGAGCATTTTACATCCTTGTTAGGAGAAGGTGATATTTCCCTGAAGGTTATTATTTCCATTTGTTGCAAGTAAAACTATTGCAGAATAAAAGTGCCAGGAGTTGGCATCATTGAAAGAGATTCTGCAGTTCTTAAATGACAGAAAAAACCACATGAAATAAACAATTGTATTGCAATCCAATTTTTTTCAAGTCGTGCATTGAGATTGTTCCACACAGGTTTGTTGCTTTCCTTTTTCCACTGAAACGGCTTCACCGATTCTTTCATTTGAGTATTTTCATATATCATATGTTCCTGACAAGTCTGTTTCTATTGCATTGTTACATTATGTGTTTTTGAAACACAAGTATAAAAAACATTTTACGAGACATTTCAACTTCACTTTTATATTTGCAGCATTTCCACTCAGTAACCAAAATTATTGTAAAAATTAAAATATCAATTTTTTTAAAATTTCAGAGTTCATTGGATCATTAAGCAATATTATGTTTCTAGAAGTTGGTCATAAAGCGATAACATCTTTACACCACAGATGTAGAGCAGGTGTAAAGCTGTCACCATACATGTTTTGAAATGAACAGATGACTCAGGGAAAAAAAGAGCTACATTCTGTGGGATTTTGAGATTACAGTCTCAGAGATGAGCAGATCCACTGACAATCCAGCCCAGATGGTCTATTATCTGTGGAAAAGTAGCCTGGTCTTATTACCAGCTCATCAAATACCAACACTTTGTCTCATACAGATGCAGAGGTTATCCTTTGGTGTCTGCATGAGAGAAACCCGGCTTTCAGTAAACTCTACTATAAACCCCAATATTAGAAACTCATAGCAACTGCTCCAATCAGAGTAATAAAGTCAAACAAATATCATACAGAAGACCAAGGTAACGGAACCCATGTGAAAACCAAAAATCAAATCTATAATGTCAAACTAAAATTTTTTTCCTCTACCTAACCGTGTTGTTTTGGTGTATAACCTAACTAAGCTGTGTAAGTTTCATAGAGTTAACTATTTGTAGATCTTCTCATTTTCCTGACCAAAGTTTTTGTTTTCCTCTTCACCTGACCAATTACTTTTGGTGCCTGAACCTCACCAACTGCAACTGTTAATGTAAACCACATGTGTAGAAAGGTTTTGTGCAGGATGGCTTTGTGCCTCAGACAAAGACACCAAAGGTTACCTCATGAGTCTGCATGAGACACCAAGACAGTGTTGATATCTAGATATCTGATATGATTATGAGTTGGAAGAGCTAGATTCCCTTCACTGTTATGTTGAACCAGTTCACAATCACAGAAACACTATTAAAGGTCTTCCTGTTGTATGTTAAATTGGGCTAAGACCCCAGCTTAGTTGGGGAAATGTCCAGTAGATAACAGGTAAAGAGATATAGATTTTAGGAATACAACATGATTTCAACCTACCTTCTGCTCATCAAGATGGGTAGGCAGTAAGAAAAAAGACAGAAGTTAAGGAAAAGCTGAAAAGACACAAAGAAAACGACTCAAATGGGTATTTAAATTGTGAGGCAATATTCCACAAAAAAGACAAAAACACTACTCTCAGTCGAACACTTTTAGCATGAATAATTACTGGAATAAAATCCTGTGTCTACATAAAAAGCAAGCTTATCATTTTAATCAAGCCTTCCATAGTGTGGGTACTGTGGATTTTTTTAAAATTAATTGTGATATTCAGTTTAAACTACTTTAGTTCTATTTACTCTTTATTTTATTTACTTATTATTAACCCTCAGTCAGTTGGTCAAAAAGGTTGGAACCCATTACATTGGTTATATTTATTAGGCCTTAGCAAACAGCAAACAAAAGGGAAAGCTGTTAAACCTCCTATCGGTTTTCACATTTTAATCACTGAGCTTACAAACTTTTCTGGGGGGATTTTGAGAGTCTATTTGGTTACATTTTTGATAGTGTTTTTTATGTGTCCTGCTACTTTTAGGCCTCTATACCAGTTTATGACATAGTGAAAAATTATTTGGATTTTTCAAAGACTGCTTACATGTTTGGAAAGGTTGGAGCTCCTGGTATCCACATTGTACCTGCAATTTAACAAGAAACAGCAGATTTAGAGGTTTTCCTTCACAGACTGCTATATGCCAACAACAATGCAACAGACATCCAAATGGAAAAAGCAGAGAGCAATGTGTTGCTTAAAAACAAATAACTTCACTTGACAAGCAGCACATGGCATAGATGACAGCTCATCTAGGAATTAGACATCTAGAATAAATTAAATAATTAGATATTGTTTCCATGGGAGGGAGCAGTCAAGATTAATGAAAAATAAATTGACAGATCTTGAGAAGCACTGCAATATACAACAGCAGTGAACTCTGAAATCACTGCACAGATTCAAGTCACTCTCTCTCTGGCTGATGTGTTGCTTCTTTCTCTCTCTTAAGGCTGTCTCTCCAAGCACTTTCTTTTAAGAGTTGTCACCAGAGGATTCTTTGAAAAGGATTCTGTTCATGTTTGACAAAGGAAATCCACTCATGTACCGAATAACATTACACAGAGATCATGTATTCTTTAGCTCCTCATCTCTCTCTGGATCTTTCTGTCTCCCTCTCTGCCTGACTCGTTTGCTGTCAGTGTCTTTCTGAAGTCTACAGAGAGGATAAAGGATGACACTGAGTTCTTCAGAAACCAGCTACAATCTCTTCACCTGTTTTCTTATCTTTGTCTCCACTTCAGTTACTGAACTGTTTAATCTAATGGTAATTAACATCCTCTCTACTGCAGGAGTTACAAGGCTGCCTAAAGTAGATGGAGCATACATGAAAAAGGATATACAGGGAATTCTTTATCAAATCGGAGAAAGAATAGCACTGAGTACTGTACTGTACTAGTTATTTTAACTTTATTAATAGATGCACTGTACACCCTAGTAGTATTTGATTCTCAAGAGAGCAGGCAAGCTTGAAGATGATGAATGTCAAACCCTCTACATCGTTGCTGAAACCCTGTGGACCAGCTCCCCTGTTAGCCAGCAGTGAAAGCAAAGCTAAGACAATACTTAAAACAATGTTACAACAGTCATCAGTGTAAAGAACACTTCAAACGCTTGGCACAAAACTTCTCTACTTTTTTAGTTCACTGTACAGCAATTTTTGCATTTCAAAGTTCAACAAAGGTAACACTATTCAAACTGTGATTATAGGGAACAGGGTCCGTGTATAATTGCTCTCTCCCATCACACTCACGCATTCACCCACTGAAATTTGCATATGCATAGTCAGCCAGTCAGGATGGGCCTTCCAAACACGTGTGTCCTGCACAGTATAAAAGGCAAAAAATGTCATCTATTGTCAAACTCACCCTTTAGAAAGTGGTATAGGAGTAAAAATACAGGATTCCACCTATACTTACAGACCAAGGGTTGTATTACTTTCAATCATACTTATATATATGTGTATATATATATACAGTGCTTAACAAATTTATTAGACCACCTGTCCCTATTTGTCTCAGAGACCATCCAGCATCATGA
>JAPZDV010000012.1:27438221-27462342 GCA_029814665.1 Acanthurus lineatus
GTTAATTTTTTTATAAAATACATATTTTTGTGCAGGATCAAGGCTAATCTGAACAGTGAAAGACAGAGAGATAGAGGGAGGGATAAAGACAGTGTTCATTCATTCACGTGTATATGTGTGCATTTGTGTGTGTGCATGCATTTGTACGCTGTGTGAAAGTGTTAGTGTGCGTGTGCTAGTGTGAGTGAGTGTGTGATGCTCAATGAAATGATTTTTTGTCTGTTTCTGTCAGAAGAAAACTGGTTACAGAGAGGAGAGGAGGAGCATGCGTTGATTGCATTGAACATCTTATCATGTTGGTTTTTATCTCTTTTGTTCTGCAGTGTTTTTTATTTTACAGGCATAATATAGCCGGCAATATAGTAAAAAGACGGAAAAGTTATACATTATTTATTATTGTAGAGTGTATTTTAGCCAAGTGTCTATTATGATAGGATGTGGAAAGCAGCAGTAGAAAATACTATTCTCACATTATTATTATTAAATTATGATTATTTCTCATAATTTCTTGTTATTTGATTAAAAAAGAAATGCATTATTGGTGTGCTTCTGAGCTCAGACAATGAAATTACATATGAAAGTTTGACAGACCGTTCCAGCGCATGCTATAATGCTGGTGGTACAAATGGTAAAGTTCTGAGAGAAATATCTTTTGGATAGATTGTGGCCAAATTTTGTACAGACATTCACGTCCCAAAAAAATGAACTGAAATAATTTTGGTGATCCCTTAACTTTTCATTTAGCACAACATTTAAGGTGAAATTTTGAATTTGATAATTCCTGCAAAACTAACTAAAAACTTACTGTTACTGTAAGAGTTATTGTACTCCATGAAAAAGGTAATATAACTACAGTACCCACTAAAATCCAATTGGTTGCCTGCTGCCTAGTTTAGTTTTATTTTCAGTTCAGCAAATGACAAGTGCTTTTTGGACTAGTTTGATGACTTCGAGGAGGTAAAATTAAGTCAGAGAATATGGAAGTAATGTAATTGAAAAGGAATGTAAGAGCCACAAGCTCCGTATTCTACCAACAATGGTAGTGTAGCTTGCCCAAAAGTGCCAAATGCAGTGCTTTTTTCCACTTTATCTGTCACAGCATAACCCCCCACCACCACAGCCACTTCTCCACACACACACACACACAAACGTTTTCATTATATCCCCATCCTCAGAGTATTATCACTAGTCTTTAATCTCTGTGCTCCTCCATTTCAGAAGAAACGAATCTCACCCCCCAAACACTCATTTTGAAAAAATCAGCTTCTCCTACGATATCAAATTGAGCACTGTTGAGCTTGGGTGGGATCAAATGAAATTACCACACAGTAGGACAAGCCTGTGAGCGATAGCCGAATGAAATTTGACTGTGGAGGAGCAATGGAGTTGCTAAAAAATCTAATGACCTTAATTTACATGGCAGGCAGCAGGGAGCCCGGAGGGCTTCTTATCAAAATTAAAGGTGAACAATGGAAACAGTTTTATAGTGTGTTTTCATACACTGTAAGGCACCTTCATATTTTTTGCTTTTTCTCCACATCCTCATTTAGTTATTGCATTTCTTAGTATTTCTTTGTGCAGCCCACATGGTATGATTCAGATCACACAATGCTGACCTACATGGGTAGTTGTGAATTGATTTCCACACTTATGAGCTGCACCATATTCACTTCTGTGTTAAGGGTTTAAGATGTAGTACCTTTGTATCAAAGATTCCTCAGATTCTGGTTTATTATTAAAAATGTGAATTTCTTCCTCTTCATGGCTTTATGCCAAGACAGTTACTCATACTCATAAAACTAAGCGCTAAAAGCATTACAGTGTATAAAATTTTCAGTAAGGTAATTACAGCTGATTAAAAAAGTCATCTTGGTGAAAATTAGTGTTTCATAATCACATAACCATTATGTGTCTGTCAGGAATAATCAACACTGTAATGAGAGTTTACATTTTCAACACCCATCATGATTTGCCAATATCAAGAACAGCTTGGTCAAATTTCATTTAAGGGGGCAGGTTTAACAAGCCTTAAAAAGTCCCATTGTGTTTTTATTCATTTTATCCTTTGACCTTTCTGAGGAAAGTGGGCTTCAGTTAACATTCACAAAATATTTTGAGATTGAAATTGATCAACAATAAAGATTTTAGGCTACTACTAATGAGAAGACAGTATTTTGAGGTTTTGCCATTAAACAAGTGAGGTATATATTACAAATGTAAAACTTGTAAAAGAAAAATTGTGAAGAAGTGGGCCCAAATAAAGCTGAATCAAAGTGAAATTCTAAACTGGTGTACTTTGATGCTCCTGGTCACCCAAAGACATTTAAATAACAAAATAAGTAAAAAATTAGGCATAGATTTTCTTTCGTATGAAAAGAAATTTCAACATGAGCAGCAAACAAAGGTCTTATTGTGACTTCATGTCTCTGGTCAGAAATTTTGAGATAAACAGCCAAATGGTACTGTTGTTTCTGTGTACAGTGTCTGAGCAGATAACATCACTACTTTCCTCACAATGTCTGAGGAAAGTAGTGATGTGGGTGCCTTTGGGTGCCTTTGGTGTGCATTTTCTGTTAAAATTTCTCAGTCATCCAGATCAAGCAAAAACATAAAAGCTTTAAAACAGACAGGTGATAATTGTAATGCTGTTTAAAAATAATAAAACAGAATATGAAAGGTCAATACAGGTAATTAAATAGATAGACCCAAAAAAAGTACAAAGACAAATACATTATGTACCATCACGCTCGCAGTTTGTTGTGGGCACATTAAGGGTAGACAATCAGTTCAAGTCAGTTCAGTTTAAGTTCTAATTCACAGTGGGCAGGGGCTACCAAACACTTGGAAAGTTGTGGAAGCTTAACAACACCTGCCTGAAACATTCTAAAGGTAAACAGGTTCATTACCAACAGCTGATAGTATCATGATTAGGGACTAAATTGGCATCTGAAAAAGGTTTAATCTTTCTACATAGTCCTTGATTAATTTGGATTGACTTTTAAGGACTACTGCATATGGAATAAATATAAATATAAATATAAATATAAATATAAATATGCATTTACTTTATAAACTAATGAAAATGTGTTGTCACTAAATATGGAGGTGTGTATATGCCTTTAAGTACAATTTTTAACACAAGTTACCATCCACTACACTTGTTTCATCTTAATTATTCACATGATCATAAGCTACAATAGGCCCTGAGTCATTTTACTGAAAATGGTTTATAAAAGCAATAAGCTGCCTAATTTCCAAGTGTAAGCGGAACCAAGGCACAATAAACTCAAACTGCAATAAATCTTAAACCAACAACAGAAAACAATCTCAATAAAACAACGGACCTGTATTGGCTTAAGGGGTCCAATTAAAAAACCTTATCACTAATCACTAAATCAAATTAAATTAATTTACAGTAACAGTAATTATTTCTAACTCTTACAGAACTAGTTTTCCGGCAAAATAAAGAATTATCTCAAATGTTATGGTTTTATTGCAGTTACATGCACAGTATTTGTCATTCTTACTAAATTATTCCAATTGGGGTTTTGGAACAACTGTTTAAATGTGATGTGATCTAATAAAGACTGGTGTTTACATGCATGACAAATTTAATCAGAAAAGCTGTCTGACATGCATTGAATGATGAATGAATCATGTGAATTATTATTAGAAAGATTGAGATTTATCAATCTTTTCAGCACAGTAGTTGCTATTATATCGTTTTTCACATATCTCTGCCGTGGTTAAAAAAGCTCAGAAACGGCTGTATTTCTAAAGGAAACTTAAGAAAGCAAAATTCCCACACCAAGTTCTTGTCAGCTTCTACAAAGGAGCGATTGAAAGCATCCTGACTGGAAACATCACAAACTGGCATGGGATGTGCATGGCCCAGGACAGAAAGACTCTGCAACGAGTGATTAAAACTGCCCAAAACATCATTGGTACCCATCTGCCAAGCATCAGTGACATTGGGAAGGTGAGGTGCCTGCGCAGAGCCAAGACAATACTAAAAGACAACACTCACCCCAGCCACAGCCTGTTCACCCTGCTGCCGTCAGGCAAAAAATACAGGGGTATCCAATGCCGTACCACCAGACTACAGAGCAGCTTCTTCCCTCAGGCTGTGAGACTGCTTAATGCAACATCTGCACTCCTCCATGTTTAATCATTTTATCTTTTTTAAATATTGTGTATGTTCCATGCAGAATGAAGGATGACTTCCACTAATCACCTTTCCTGCAGCCTCAGATAATTCATTTTATTCCAAAGTAATTTTGTTTCATGTCATTACCACAAATTAGAATGTTAACATGCTTAACAAAGTTGGTGAATACGGTCAATTACTGTATATCTGCTCAGTATCAGCAACTTAGCATGCCTCTTTGGCTAAGTACAGCCTCACAGAGTTAAGACTTTTACCAGGCTCCTAGTCTTGTTTTGGTGAGGACAGTCTTACTTAAGATTTTTCAGACCAAAGTCACAATAGTAATTCCAACCCAGTGTTCCCAACCATGAGTGTGGTGCTATTTGATGTTAGGGTCAGGACCGGGCAGTCACCATTTGAAATAACATCCTTGCTCTATAAAAACTAAAATTGTGTTTGTGTTGCATTAGCCCCTCACTATATTGATCCAATTACAGTAAAGAAGTGTTAACCCACTGTAAGTTGGTGATAACAATATTCAGCTAAAAGGTTTAGTTTCTTAGATAAGACCACTGGGGACCAGTTTCTCATTTAAGTTTATTCAAACTTACTTTTTGATGCATTCAATGAAGCATTAAAAGTAAATTCATATGATATCAGGTCAATACTTTTATACTCTTTTTGCTGTCTACCTTTTTGCATTTATTTTTGTGGATACCACAGAAGTGATTAATTAAGTGACATGAAGCATATTACATTCTTTACTCACAGCTCTCCTACACTGTGCAGGTGTTTGGGGCACAGAGGCTCACTGCTTACACAGCAAATGTAAATAAGTTTCTCTGAGACCAGTGTGAGATAGAAGTGTGTACCTATAATATGCAGACTACATATTTTTCTCAACCTCATTGACTATTTCCATTTTCAGTTTTTAAAGAGGGCAATATTTTTAATCTTATGAAAAGGTTTACAAACACAAAAAGATGAAAAATGTAATGTCAGGTAATTTCTTCACTAATGTGTAATTTCCTTTTTAAAACTGCAATTTTTTTAGAACCATTCAAAGGGGAAATACACATGATGTTAAAGATGTAAGTCTGCTTCTGGGTGAAGAGGAATACTGCAGCACATTTAAAAAATTGGCAAACTCTTGTCTGGCTTGAGGGAGATATGTCTACTAGTAGTTGAACCCATGCCATTGGTGATAAAAACAAACTCTGAGCTCTGTATCATCAGTTTGACACTTTTTAATGCAGCCCCCTCTGAAACATGTTTCCATTGTGTTATTTAAACTGCAGAGAGAATCACAACGAGAAATGTCACAAACAACATCTAATGCATTCTTTATATTATTTTTGCTATGATTTGTACTTTCAGTAATAGCTTGGAGTTTAGTTATTTTCTGTTATATTTTGGTAAAATTTGTCTTGTGTCTTTCATGTCCTGTTAAGTTTTCCCTCTTTTTGTGATAACCTGCCCTGACCTGATGTGTCTCACCTGTATTGATTGCCCCACCTGTGTCTTATTGTTCAGAGTGTGTATATAGTCTCTGTGTTTCCACTTTATATTTGTCAGATCACCTGTCGTCTTTCCATGGCTCTGTGTTGTTCCCTGGCTCTGTCTCAGTTTCCTGATCCTGCTTCACTCCCTGGTTCCTGTGTCCTAGTCTCCATCTTTCCTTTTCCTAGGTTGACTTCCCTGGTTTGTTGTTTTATTTTAGGTTTTTGTCATCTCTTAGTTTTTGTATTTTATTGTGCATTTTCCTGGCTGCTTGAGTTCTTGTTTTGCTATCAGCTTTTTAGAATAACCCTGCTTTTTGTAAATATTTCTATGAGTTAGTGTTTTGCCTTTTGAGTCCTTGTTTTGTCAACACCATGACAATTTTGTGCTTTTAATAAATGTGTAGGACATACAAATTTGCACCACAAACTTCAACAAGTGGTTAGTTGGGCCTAACACCAAGCGAAATATTGCTGATCACTGCTGAGCAGCTGAGATGAGCAGGTCAGGTTAATCACACTGACTCTTTTGTAACCAAACATCAAATAAAAGAACTTCATTGGGTGGGACAATTGCATAACATGGTGACACAGAATTTGGCATGCAATGAAATTTTGACATGCAGTGTCAGCTGTCTGGGTTGGGATTTCTCAAGGATGAAAGTGTGTGGGTGTTGGAGTGTGCATGTGTGTGTTTGCACTAGTCGGTCTTTTGATATCCCTACTGACTGGATTTCATTGACCATTCAACCCCTTTCAGCGCCATTCTAAAGTATAACTTTGACTGTACACAGTTTATACATCTGATTAATATAAAACTGAATAAATAGTGGAAAAATGATGGTTACTCAGAAATAAGCCAAGCGTGATTTTCCTCAAAAACAGTTGTTGTATTTAGTTCCCTGCATGCTTTGAATCCTGCACGTAAGGCTTTTTATAAGTGAGTTCAGTGGTAGTATACAGTGGTAAATATGTGGCACAGAGAGGAACGTCTGAGACACTTTTTAATCCTTATCCTCCTTTCTCATCCAAAATGTCATAGTGCATGTCTCAAAAATGCATATTTTGGATTATGTATTATCACCACCATCTGCTTTGTCAACATCAGGCTTCTAGGCTTTTGACTGTACTATAATCTTCAAACAGTGGGGAAAAAATTCCCCAAATCTAAATAATTTCTTTTCTAACCACCAACCTCTTGCTGCTGCTATGAAGAGATGAAGGGCATGGGTGGGATTGGATATTGCCTTTGTACACATGCTCAGCCAGTCCATTTGCAGCCTTCTTTCTGCACAGATGCACTATTAGTAATGCTTTTTTGCTTGTCGGGGCTAATACAGGGCAACCTTGTCCAAGAGAAAAACCATTTGTATTTCACCATCTAGTTGACTTATCTTTATTATTACAGATTCTTACTTTCTCCAAAATTAATCAATTGGTACCAGTGCCTAAATATAACCATAAAAAAGTTAAGTAATGTTGTCACTATGATTGTATAGTTAACTGCAACATTGCCACGTGCTCATTGACGACAGTTTATTCATCCAACCTGAATGGTGGTTCAGTTTGAACTACTTTAGGCAGCACCTCCTACATCCCAGTCTATAAATAGAGGGCTGGACCACACTTTCTCCTCTGTCTCCAAACCTCCATCCTGACTGAGTGTTAGTAGGTGTTTGCCATGGCAATTTTTGAGTAACCTCCACTGTAAGTAGTATTTCTTTCACCACATTGGCATTATGTTGTGTTAAGAATAAAGGTTAAAGGATAGAACTTGTCAAATACTGATCCAATTTGTTAAATGTTATGTTAAATGATGATGATGATAATGATGATGATGATCATCATCATCATCATCATTATCATCATCATCTTATTTTTATTTTACTTTAATGAGAAAAAATCTTATGTAATTTGAGGGCTGGATTTATGATTTAATGATTTGTTTGGCAATTTATTATAATTTTTTTTCTGTTTTGAACCATGGCAATTATCGTAAGCAACCACATTCATAACATCAATGTTGACAAATAAAGGGATTGTTGACTGCAACAGTTGTTTCCTGGTGGTTTGTGGCTCCAGCTAGTTCCTCATATCCTCAACACCACCTTTGGCAAAACAAACAAACAAACAAAAAAAACATGGATGTGTGTCCTTACCTCTTTTCCTCTGAAATAATTGATCAGCTTCTTGGTTTTGCTAGCATTTAACAGCAGGTTGTTCTCTGTTCTCAATGAACCACTTAGCAAGGTAATTTTGTTTACTCCTTATGAACTCTTATCCATGTTAAAAATATGGCCAAGGATGGTGATGTCATCTGCATACTTAACATTGGAGTTCTCTGTTGTGGTTGCAGTCATAGTTGTTAAGAGTAAACAGAAGAGTGTTAAGCACACAACACTGGGGGGCATTGGTGTTGAGTTCTGTAGTGCAGAATTTGTGACCTTCATTCCAGATTGTATGGGGTCTGTTTGGGAGGAAGTCCAGTACCCGGTTGCAGAGTGTGGTATTCATGCCAAGAGTGTTAAGTTTTCAGTCCTAGATTTTCCATTGTTGCATCAGAATGAGTCTGTTTTCATCATTTTAGATCTGCATCCAAAACTGTCCCCATAACATTTTGACATTAGTTGTATATTTTGTGATTTGACAGATACTTAAAGAACATGTCCTTATCATGTTAATGATACACATGGATTTTCTCTTCTAAAATCATTGACTGTATCAAACTGAAAATGCATTAAAGTTATTAGTAACACTCACCAAAAGGTTAGATAGAAACAAAAATTGCTCTAGTAACCATAAAGCCCTGAACCACTGGTTTACAGCCTAATTACATAGCTGTTATACCTGCTGCTAACAAATCCTTACCTCTTTTTGCTGCAAAAATGTGGCTAAATAATAGGATTTACATGATTTTGTCATGTAAGCATAGATGACCCAAGTGTACAGTTAAAATACACTTTAAGAATTTGTAACGTAATCTGGAGAAAAGTGAGATGGTCAAAACTCTGCATGTTCCTTAAAAAGTTGTACAAATAAACAACTGTTTTTATGCAGTCAACTGTTATCAAGTTGTTGTTTTTTCTAGTTGTATAACAAAAAGTGCCAACCATTTAAAGAGTCAAACAAAATGTAAATACAACATTAAAATTGATTTGATTTGATACTGATTTTTTTTCAAATTAATTATTGATTATTGATTATTTGCAGGAGTAATACAATACAGTAAAACAAACAAAATTTAGGCAGTTATCACTCAGGTGGAACAAAAAGGGACCTTGACAAATCCTAGGAAAGTTATTGGTCAACCATTGTACATAGCAGACTAATGCAAATATTAGGTCATATGTTTGACCCACTTTTTTTCTTATAAATCAATAGAATCTCATTACACAACATGAATTTGTTGCTTAATGACTCTCTGACATGGTGCAAAGTCTGCTTTGGCACAATAACAGGGAGATGATGGTGCCAACCAAGAACAAAGTGAGTTTAATTATCAAATACATTAGGTTAGACAAGGCTATGTCAGTGCACCTGATGGTGCAACAGAAAGCGATTGTCACTACAGAGCCCCCAGCAGTGTTGAGATGAAGCAAATTTACAAGCTCTCCTATGTTAAGGCACTGGCGCCGGTGCTATAGGCTGCTTACAAGAACTTTTTCATTTGGGTGGTTGGATTAGGAGACAGATAGATACAGTCTAAGTGTGAATCACCAAAACCAAAAGCTATGTGTACAGACTTCTAAAAAACTATATTTGTATGAAAGTTATGGAATCACAAACTGAATACTTTTGTTTGTTATTTTACAACTAATAAGACTAATTATCTGATTACAGTAGACTTTTAGTCATCCAGTTTGTATTTTAAATTTCAAAACAAACTTTTTTTAAAATTTGTAATGTAAAAGTAGAAATTATATTTTGAGTACATTGAATGTAAGGAACAAGACATTTTCTAGAGATAAGTCTCCACATGTTAGTTTTAATGGCACACAGACACCTCTACTTTTTCAACTTCATTTAGCTGTTTCTGTCCCTCAAAAAATTATATTATTTAAGTCCAAAACTGAAAAACAAAACAAAACAATTAACATTTTACTTTTATTAAACTACATTATTTTTAATATTATTTTTTGAGCTTTATTCAGCTGTTGTTGTGTATTTTGGCAAACTTATCCATAAATCATGAAGATTAACTGCCCCTGTCTTTCTTGATTATACAACGACGGAAACAGTTCACCCAAACAGGAAAATTCAGTGGATATATCTCACATTCTCTTACAGCATCTACTCACACTTTTTTACAATGAATAAACCCTACTGCTTCATTGTAAAAAAGTGATGTAGCATTGTCCCTAACAAGTAATGATGATGGGGACCAAACAAACAAACAAACAACATGAAATGTCTCTATTATTTAATCCAAGTCTCTAAAGCCCCTAAATCCCCAATTGATTCATAACAAGGTTATTTACACGGTGTACAGAGTGAAATCCTCACTGAAGCTGCTAAAGTTCAAAAGTGTTTGTTTGTGGACTCAAAAGTGTAAATACACTTACATGCACCAATGCATGAGACCAACATGAACTCATGATCTCTGCATACCTGAGTTTTTACTTGTTTCCTGAAAGCTTGCATTAGACACACAAAAGAGAGCTCTGCTGAAATTGCACCAACAAGTTTCTCTGTCGTATCTCACATAGCATTTTTGGTCTTTGATCTATTACTTAACTGTTGTAGCTTATTTCAGTAACTCTTATATAAAAGAGAGTTCTAATTTAGAGATGTCAGCCATCCTGAATATTCAAGCCAGAGTCCAACAAAACCCACTGAGCTGAAGCCCGAGCCCAGCCGGGCCATCACAACTATACTGAACCCGATTTTTTTTCCCATGACAAATTCTCCTACAGAACAGCCTACAATTAAGCTACTAATATGGAACAACTAAATGACTGGACCCGGGCCCAACCTGACCCAATCAATTACCATAAATCTTTGACCCAAACCCATCAGGCTTTTTTGGGTTTTGACACCTCTATTCCAGTGTGAGATCTTCCTGGATGCTTCAACAATTCAAACACAATACAGCCAACACTTTTTGCTTAGCAGCCACAGTAAACTTTTTGCATATGAAAAAGTAGTAAATAATATCTTTCTAAATCAACTTTGGATTAGCTTGTGGTGGTCGGATGCCCGAGCTGCTTGCAGAGAAACCAGCACCCGAGGTAATAAGCAAAATAGACTACTACAACTTTGCCTGAATTTACCACAGTCATCCAAGCTGTGTAGTACAACATCAGAGTTTAAGGTAACAGAGACCAGTACAACATTAACTGCATCCCATGGCCTTGCATGGCATCCTTACATATACACACACAGGAAACTGACAGATGCAGCACAACAGCATTATTTATCGAGTGTACAGACAGAAGCACACCAGCAATGACATGCTTAGTATCATTATGTAACGTCTGACCATAGCCTGGCACAACGGTCATATAAACCACACATGTGAACACACAAATGGATGAAAAATGCAGCAAAATCAGCATAAAATCAAATTCTGAAAAAAAATGCACCAACAAATGGTAATACTGAAATAATAAACAGATATCTATTTAATTCTATCATTCATAAACTGATCTCAGTCTTTTCTGACTGACTGTTGACTGATAGTTTCACCTTTGCAGCATGTTACTGTTAGGGTGACAAAGGTCTCTACACATCACACACACGCGCACATGCACACACACACACACACACACACACACACAAATTTCTTTTAATGTAAGTATTTTTTTTGTTGCGCAATTAACACCAACATGTTCTTACATCATGACCCTCAAAATTTGGGAAATCAGGAAGCGATGCAGCAGTAACTCTGTGGATGGCAAGCAGAAGCGTACCTCTTTGAGCTGAAATGGATAAACAAGCCTTTAGAACGGTAAGCTCATCTTCAAGCCCCTCCAGGTGGTTCTCCCAACAGGATGAAAGCTATCAGCTATTGACTGTCAATGTGAACAGAGTTACCAGTGGAATACTACTAACACTAGTTGTATTATTATTGTGTTAGTATAGACGAATCAGATGAATTCTATATCCAAAACATTTTACAAAAGGGGAACACATAACTGTGTTAATTCATGTATATGTACCATAAAGGCTATGTACATAGGCTGCATAGCTACTCTGAGGCACACAGACAAACTCCCCACACAAACTGCCACTGGCAAGCAGATCTCTGCCACAGTACACGTGGAAAAGAGACAGCCCAATGAGAGGCCTGCCTGAGTTGTCACTAATTACTTGTCTCTATTTCAAGCTCCTGAGCTTTGAGTAAAATTAGTATCTATGAGTGCATTTACAGATTTATAGAAATAATCAGGGATCAGTGTGTGTTTACAGTTTTTCAACACATTTAAAAATCACTTGCAAATCCTAATAAAGAATTTGAGATTTTTATAAATCTGATCACGCACAGATTCTGAATACATGTTTTTCAGATTCCTCTTCACTAACATTCCTATATAACTGTCCTGCAATATGAGATATTGTTTTTATAAACAAGATATCCAGGAAGATGTCATTAAGAAAAAAATTGTAATTGGGGGCATTATGTGTAAGTGTGTTTTTCTGTGTTGAGGAAGTTGGCAGGGGGGTTGAATTCTTCAAGTTCAGTGTAGTATCTCAAACAGAAACATGTGTTTCTGATAGGAACAGCACTGTTTTAAATGAATCCCTCATTCACATTAGAACTCAGTGAACAGCTCGACAGTTTGTCTTCAATAACATTTAAGAATACATGAAGGGCCAGAATGATGATAAAGATTTCCATATGGGGAATGTGCATTACTGCTGCAGCATGTTATCTTTGCAGAATACATTCTAAAATATTCTTAACTCTGTAAAGTCATCACAACAACAGAAATTATGCAGTAACAGCCAGAGTTAGGTTTTATTTCCCACAATGAAAAAGTAATGTTTGATAATGTAAGAGTTGCTCATGATGACAAATGTCTGTTTCAACAGAGATCTTGGCCAAGCTTGCCTTAGTTGTTGATATCTGTTTGATAAGTTAGCAGCTGTGAAAGAGCAGATCAGAAAAAAAACTTTCTAACTATAGATTTTAAATATTTTACTTGGTTTTTAAGTGTTGATTCCTCTGCTCACCATCACAATACATTCAGAGACATAGAAAAAGGCCTCTATTAGTTTATGTCTCTCACATTAAAGATAAAAAAGCCACATCAGTAAATCTGTATTTTATTGGAAGAGAAGTCAGCTTGGTTTTCATATATTAGGCACCTTTGTTTTCTAGATGTATCCTGTTGTTTCCTATTAGCCTACAGCCACACAACGCCTTGTGTCCTTACAAATTGGGGCACCTCTCGAGGAATGGGAGCTCCAGATGAATGAGGGGCCCAGAGAAGGACATGCACATTATGCAAATCACCATTATCATTATCTCACATTAAACCACAGATTCACTCATCATAGTCATTTTCAGCTTCAGATGTGACTGATTGGAAATGACAACAGACAATTAAAATGTGGTTATCACTGAAAGACAACAGACTCTCCTCCTTCACCAGAAAATTTAATGCACAACATGGAAGAAAAAGACAAATCATAAGTAAAAAATCTTTTGAATGATTAGAAAATGTTTTTCCTTAACTAATCTGACCTTCATTAAAACATATCCAAGAATTTTAACCAGAGGGTAGAGTGAAGTGACACACCAAAGTCAGTACAGTTATTTGTCTCTTCAATTTGCAATAAAACTGCGGTCATGTTGTGATGTGGTTTTAAAGCATCCTAATCAGCTACAGCCAATCACTAACAGATTTCTATGAAAGTGTTGTGTTGCTTAAGTAACACATGTCATTAAAGCTTGTTCTGTGTATCCTCATGTCTCTTCAGGGATCCCTTTCTCAACCTCAGAGCTGAAATTTGAGCAATTTCAAGTGAGTAATGAGGAATGATCACATAGGATGTACCCACAGAAAACAGGATCAGGTTAAACAGGCTGCACTGTTCACCTGTAAGAATATGACTAGATGTAAAAGGTCAGCTGGTTCTCAAGCAGCAGATTTATAAACTATTGATGGTAAAGCTTTACTGAAGCAGCTAATAACTTTATCACTTTTATGACAACGTGTGCCTTTCATGAACAGACACTGATGCATTAACCGAAACTGACACAACGCCAGGTTAGTGCAAGTTAAGCTGTATTTTAAAAGTAACTCAGTTTTTTGCAGGACTCAGTGGTCATTGTAAATAGTAGTTTCAGTTATAACATTTTTAATTCTCTAAATTGAATTTGTGTTTGCAGCTTTTCCTGAAGTTTCTGCTTTTTTCCTGTGAACCTTTTTTTTGAGATGTATATTTTTCCCAAATAGAAGAGCTAAGGAAAACAGATATGGACAGATAGATAAATGGGTAATTCTGGGCTATAAAAACAAAATATACAAAGTAAAGTAATGTACAAAGGTGTAAAACAGGAAAAAAAATAACAAACAAAAAAAGAAAGTGTTTAAGTAACTCAAAAGCATAAACAATTAAGGTACTAGAGTAAATGCCCTTAGTTACTGGTTATCAGTGTGTACATACACACATGCTGTAACTCACTATTCTTCATGCCACACTCTGAGCTTTCCCCAGCGAACTTCCTACCACTGACCTGCTCGCAGCTGATGACGCTAACGGCTGTGCACTCTGGTCAATATTTGTGCAGGCAGATGATGTTCCAGTAGGTCGACTCAGGACCACAGGTCTGGCTGTCAAGGGGCATAAGCACATCCAAAAAACCATGAGTAAACAGGTGATGACGACAGCAATGATGATACCAGTCTGTCAATCAGTCACTTAAATAGTAGTTGCTCTTTGGATCAACTTTCAAAGGAGCTGTCACAAATTTAGATTCGCCAGAGCGCCTCACTATCCTCGGGGAAAGGTTAAAGTGGCCTATAAATACATGTAAAGATCAGAATCCCCAACACTGAAATATAGGAATATTGAAGTCACAGACAGAAACAGATAGTCAAAATTAAATTCGATAACCCTCATCTTAAAATGAAAATGTCCCTTTCTACAGAAATCTTTTGTCATCCAAAAGAAATAAAAGCTGAATTCCCAGAGTTAACAGGAACATGCAGTACCAGTCCACCTACTAACCTACCACACATTTTTCACCACACCTATTCTACTGCTCTAGATAGTGCTCAAAAAGACTTCTTTCTGGCAGAGAAGCATGTCATATTTCTAAAACATTTAATAATTAAAGTACAGTATTTGCTTTTTCAATTCAATATTTTTTTTCTTATACGCTGCTGAAAGGAATAAAGGTTTCCATTTTTCAAGAAGGGATTTTATACCAAGCTTCTAAATGTAAGAACTATGTGTCACAGATAAGCATGTGCTCTTAGTTTATTTATTTTCTGATATGCAGTCTTTTCATTTTTCCTTCTCACACCTCCTTCGTTATCAAATACACAGTGATCTCAGTGTTCTGCTGCTCACACCCGGCTGGATGTCTGAACCTCTCTCTTTCTTTCCACACAAAGTCAGAATCAACAAACATGTTACAACCTTCGCTACCTGGCCTAAGATATATGAACTCTGTATTGTAACATGCTCGAGCTGGCAAGAACAGCATGAGATAATATTTTTTGCCCAAAGGGAGTATTCCAATGCATAGTTAAGCTTCTCCTAAATTCACAGATGGGCTCAGTTGCATATCATGTTGACATGGTACCGGGAGTGAACAGAGTAGAGTCAGAGCCAAACAATTCAGACACTTGTGTTTGCACATATAGCTCACCATGGGGGATGTTTGCAAAATTAAGGGATTGCATTTGTGAAAGGAGCATACATTTCTGCAAACAACAATGCCAACATGACCTGCATTAGCCTATTTGTTTTATTGAAGAACCAATGAGAAGGTGAAATGCTTAGATGGTTTGCTCAATGCGGATGTTTTGAGATATGAAAGACATGATGTGGGATATCTCTTCAGTCAGAGTGTGTTCACAGCCAGAAAGTTTGGACTAGCTTATCTAAATTCTTGACTCTTTCCTACATCAGTTTGATTTGCTTGGCAAGAAGATAGCACTTTCATTCAAACAAGACATAATGTTTTACTTCAGGGCAAGTTTTTGGTCTGTTGGGTGTTTAATATAATCCAAACCAAACACAGGAACCAACCCCAACAGACAAAGGTTAATATGCTGACATCTACAAGGAGCAGTTCATTTCCTTTTTTTGCTGTCTTCCACTTATTTAAAAACCAGAGAGAGAAAATAAAAGCAGTAATAGCCTGTAATGTTTTGCCAAAGTTACAGGGTGAGATATTGAATTTGCCTTGCATAATCAATGCAACACACAGACACCTCAGTCATGTTTGAGTGGGAGATGTCACACATTCTCCAGCTTCTAAGAAAACACACCAGAGATTTAGAGAAAACTCCACGCCTTCCCTATCGAGGGAATTTATGTGGGAGACAAAATGATCTTGCAAAACAGTAAGTATGCACATGAATATAGCAGCTGCTCTGAATGTGTGTAAGCACATAAACACGTTGCACAACATTCAGTCAACAGGTCCTAATATCAGTAGCAGTGATAAATACTCTTGTCCATTGAAAGCTTTAAAAGCTGTTATATGTTAACAGGTGATGAACCTATAGCTGACAGCAACATGGCAGGAGGCTGATCTCTTTATTTCCAAGCACAGAAGATGTGTTTGTGATTGTTGGTAAGATACCTGAGTTGCCTAGCAGGTTTGTAGAACCACTTTTTCTACTTATCAATAATATAAAAATAAGAATAATAATCACAATAAGATTTATAATGATAATTAGAAAATAATCATATGGACAAATGGTTATGAATAAGCTTAAAGGCTGTAAAGCCTGACTGACTGCATTTCTGCCATTAACATTTAACACCAAACTTTGAAACTATCCACCTTTCCCCTAGACTCCAACACCACTACCTACCTAAAAACGGTTTCTGCCTTATATAAGTAACAGGTGTTAAATCCCCTCTGGAACAAGGTGTAACAAAGAACTAGATTTGGTCTGACAAAAAGGGATTAACTCGATCTGGATTATATTCAAGAAAACTCCTGTGGTTAAGTGATTGGATGTTTTTTCCCTTTAAAGGGTAGTGATCTTGGTGGATTTTATGTAAATTAAATCCTAATACTTTGTGTAATGATTAAATATTTGCAATAGCCAAATTTGACAAGTAGTCTCCCCATTTTCTAACCTGCTACATTGCTACGTGGGTTAGCTTAATGTACCGTCTAAGTTATACTACAAGCAGCAGGAGCTTGATCTCTGCTTGCACAAGGAAGAATTCAGGTCAGAATGTCCTGCCACTCCACAGTTGTTCACCAAATGTGATTCTGGTTATGATTCATACTTCTTGCTTAATGAAAGGTTAACTCTCTCTCCACTCAGAAGAGCAGAAGAATTCACAGCCAACCATAAGTCCTTGAGAACAAAGTCAGCTCCTCTACCCTACTTAGAAACACAGGTAATAGCTACCTTCCTTCCCATCTCTCTAAATCAGACATAAATAAAACATGTAGTTTATCCCCGAGAGGATATTCTGCCCCAGGTTCTTGTTAACCACTGATGCATGACGCATTCACCCGTGGTCATCCCTCTAAAGGGAGACTAGAACATTCTAAGACTGTTCAGCTTTCTCTCCACATTACCACAAGAGTGATGACAGCTGTTCAACCCCTGCCTCTCAACCAGTCAGACCTGATGTATACGCCCATGGCACTGCTATCTTCTTGCCTGAACAAGTGAGAACTTTACAGGGAACTTGTAATAGGATGCTTGAGCTTAGAGACATTGAACATTTTGATCTAGGCAACTGTTGTTATCACATTGACAATCACTTTTACAAACAAGTCTACAACCTGATTGATTTGTCCCAACCAAATCAAGGGAGAGGGCCAAATTTGTGTGAAGGACTAGTTCTCAATATCTCCACAAGTTTATGAGGTCACTATCATCAAGTGTTAGAGAGGACTATAATGATTATCTTCAAACACCAATAGAAAAATTCTCCTCTGCTGCCATAACAACGGTTATAGCCCTCCAAATCAAACAGTCCAGTTGTGAGCATCCCAGAGATCATTACCAGCAACTGAGACATGCAAACTGTGGCAAAATAAACCAGACTCCAACAGAGCTGGGAGCTCGGTGTCTTTCCTGGCCACATCTAAAACAATGGTTGCAGTTTGGATTGCATTCCCCCTTGTGACAGACTGGATGGTCGCATTGTACTTCATGAGTTGGCCTACTGGAGTACTGGCCAAAGGAGAGAGAACCTTCTCTGTAGTTCTCTCTTTTGTCCTCACATAACTGGTGTTGTGTGTCATACCACAAATCATTACCATTAATATCAACCACTAAAGATGAGTTTAACTATGTGTGGAATTTAGCATATATATATTACGTGTTTTACCTGTTACTACCACATTACAACAACTGATTACTTACAGCTATGATTTTATTAATAGTATTAATAATATGTAAAAAAGAAAGGTAGAGTAAATCTTAAACCTTATTATCATGATTATGACAGAAAAAACAGTATATAGTCCTTAATTTGTATAATGAATTATGCTCAGAGATGCTTTGAGCACAGTGACCTTTAATCCAGTCTGATCAGAGATGAGGAAGTAAAAGGCATCAAAGTGTCACTGGTGCTGGGAGCACTGGGGATCTAATTACCGCCTGTGTCTGTGGACCAGGATATCAATGTACATTTGCTTGACTGAGATATACAATTTCACTGCAGTGTGTTTCTGACATTGTATAAGCACATTGGCTATCATGTTCACCGTGCCTGAATGGAAATTGAGACAAACATGGAAAAATCATCTGCTGCTACAATCTCTTCTCTCTTTGAAACAAATTCCTGACTAAACAGTCAAATTGGCAAACAAGAACCTGCTACTGTTCTTGATTCAGTGTTAAAATGATTTCTAACACAGCATCCTTTGATTTCTGATCTCCCTGCTGTGCTTGTTGACATGGAACTAGGGTTTTGATTTGACTCACAACAGGACCTTGTTTTATTCCCAGATTGCCCTATTTTTCCCCTAACCTAGTTAATGTCTTGATCATCAGTGCTGGAGACTCAGACCGCCTCAGGCAGCATGACAGGGTTTCATACACTCTGAGAGAAAGTCTTTTGAGTGTGAAACCTTACTAGAAATGTTCCAAAGAGTACCCAGGTTAAGCAATGATGTAAGTAGAATTTCATTCACATTCTATGAGAAACGATGCACTTGTGAGTGGTGCACTTGGTCCACTTTACCTTAGAATCATGACCCAGCATCTTGGAAAAAGACAAACCTCACAGATTACCAATTGGTACTACACTTTCTGCTGATTAGTTTGGGCAAAGAAGCAAACATTTCTAAACTGAAATTAGCTTACACAAAAAAGGTGCAAGAGTGATATATAATGTGACATGAAATGTTACATGAGATCAATTTTTGTGTCTGGGTAGCTATTTACTTCAAACACTGAGTGCATACTCATACTCTTTCCTGCTTTTTAATGTTGTTAGGGAACTGTACAGAAAGCACGGAGACTTGCTTAAACCTAATGAAGTATTTGCAATAAGTAAACACACCCCCAATGTGGACAATCACCAGTCGCTTTCACATATAAACCTCAAACAGTGTCCACAGGATCAGGACACTGAGTGATGTTGTAGAAAATGGCTGGTTACACTGTAAGAGAAGCCTGGCTGCTATACATACAAAAAGATCAATACCCAAGTTGTTGCGCGTCATTCTTTTAAATTCCTGGGTTCTTTCTTGCAGGCTTCGTGCGACTTGCTTTATGTTCTTTAGTAAGTGAATGCATCAATACTCAAAGGCACTTTAGTATGTACAAAAGCAAGGGGATGCATCATTGTTCATACAAGCAATCGTTAATGCTGAGCTGCACTGGCTGCATAAACATCATAATCATCATCTCTAAAAAGTCTTGCTGTTATTTTTGGCACCCATGTTAACTCATCAGAGCAGACAAAAGCATGACTTAAGCTGCAGTGGCACATACAGGATCAGATTAAAGTCTATTCACTTTGGAAATTTGTTGATTAAAAAGTGTTTTTGCTGCTTCTTAATACCTCAAGGGAATGAAATGTGCAAAGTCTCATGATATATTTCCCACATCATACTTCTTTTCCATACAAGTGCCCAGACCAACTAGTAGATGTCTGTCTTACACCAAAAGAATGTGATCCCTCACTGACTTTAAACTGATATATACATGTCATGAAATGGATGCCCTTTTTGGACATGTGGTTGGAATAGATGCTCAGTTGTTAACGGCAATGGATTAGAACCATTCTGATTTTAATCTAGTTTCTTCTATCCTCTTTTACCTTTTTAATCATTATTAATCAATTATTTTTTTTCTCCTCTCATAGTTTAATCCTGAAACCTGAAATTGCTTTAAACAGCTTGCCAGCCTGGGGTTTTTGACAGGGTTTGTGTGGTGGGTAGATGGGTAACAGGAAGGATGTTGACTTTATGAGTCCATTACTTGTTACAGAAATTGTCTATTTTATTTTTGAAACAGAAAATAAACCTTGTAAAAAAAAAAGTACAATGGTGCACCAAAACATGACCTGAAACACTATCCATTGTGTGCTGTCTTTTTTTATTTGGAATTAATTATTTTTTTTAAGTTGTTTAAAGCAATTCTTAACAATTTTTAAAAATATTTTCAAACTTTGGAGAAAATCTTGTTTTAAATCAGATTACAAAAATATGATTCACTGCCAACCAGTCATCTCCTCCATGTATTCAGAGAAAGCTTTAAAAACTCCTTGAACAGTAAATCAGAAACTTCCATTCAGAACTCACTCTTTAGGTGCCTGTTTGATGCATCTGTGACAAAGGGCTACAAACTTGTACCTCTGTTTTTGAGTGTGTAAATAGGCTGCCAAAATCCCAGGCCCAGTTGAGCAGGAACATTTGGCATTGGGCTTGTTGTGGCAGGGTTGGTGTTTGAAGGATGAACAGTGCCATAGTGAGTGGGAGCAAAGCTGGAATCAGACAATGGACCTTTATTCTTGGGACAGCTTTTCCTTCACTTGCTTGAGGTGGTGGTCCTGTCCAGCGTACAAAGCAAGAACTCCATTCTGTCCTATCAGCATGGCAGAGAGAGCCTTAATGAGGTCTCATGGGAGGTGTAGTGTTTTTATTAATGTGATGGCTTGTCAGGCTGTAGAGATATGCTATTTCAGCCAAGGTTTGCTCCTGTGTGTTTTGGGATGGTTTTACTTTGTACTTCTGACGTAAATGGGACAGAGAGATTTGAGGTGAACAGTATTACAGAAATGTGAATGAGTTATTATGAAATGTTCTTTATATACATCTGTAAGTACGGATTAGGTTTATGTCACATATTTTTTATGTATTTCTCTTTGACCTGTCATGGTATCAACAGAGTTATTAAAAAACAGCCTCTGCTCCCCATAACTGTCTGTCCAACATTTCATAGCAGTCCATCCAAAAGTTAAGGCATTTCAGTTAAAACCCAGAATGTCAACCTAATGGTTGCATTTAAAAGAGTCAGCAGATTGCCAGAGTCTTAATGATTCATCTGCAGCCCTTTAACATCTGTACAGTTTGTTATTGAGGTACTTCAGTCCTGACCACAGTGGTGGACTGACCAACCAATGGAATGTATTGCCTAGACGTCCTGCAAACAACTCAGTACTTTTCTCGTGCAAAATATTCATTTAACCGTTCTCAGAAACAGTGTCATCAGCAGCTTTTGTGTTTACTTTTGTGAAACATACTCAGAGGAGTGACTCTATTCACTGCTGTTTAAGGCAATTCCTATCGTACAGGTGGAAAGCAGAATATCATCACCATATTTGAAGAGTACCCCAACCAACATTAACACTATTGTTAGAAACTCAAGGAAAGCATACTGTGATGGTTGAAAATAGCACCAAAATGAAAGCTGTGCCTTCCCCCTGTGAAGTTATACTTGATTTTAAATATCTTGGATCTTGTTAGTTTGACCTAGCAATGTTTATGGTTGAGTCCACCAACGTACAGTCTTTGTGAGTGTGTATTTGTTAGCTTTATAATTACTTAAAGCTGAAATCAAACATGTTGAAAACTATCTACTCTACTTGAGCTTGTGCTTTTACCCTTCATTCACTGGTGTGTATTTATAATGCATCACCAAAAATCATCACTGAAACTAAAACTGAATCCTTGTGCCTTCAAAGGAAGTCTGAATGAAGACTTTGGCCCTCACAAATGTCACAGGGTTAAAAGGTAAAGATATATTTTACATCGACTTAAATATATATACGCCCATTGACTAATGCACTTCTTTTCATGCAAGTCAGTTTACATTGATGTTTAAGAGATGTGGACAACATCCTACTGCCAAATTTTAAAAGAAATGTCATTTATGTCATTTTTTCCCAAAGAATAAAGATTGTTCATTTGCTTTTTCTTAGCAATTTCATGAACAATAATTCCTAGTTTTGTAAAAATAAAATAAAATAAAATAAAATAAAAAAGGTCAGACACTGTCTATAATTGGATGTGAAAAATAAATTACAATCCAGTCCCCGACCTGATGATCTTTAGACTGCTTTTGACCAGGGAGAAAATGTAGCTGTTTGGCTTTTTTTTTGTTTGTTTTGTTTGTTTTGTTTTTTTAATATGTAGTAGATGTCCCTAAAACCCATCAAATTTTGTGAATATGCTGGTAGATTACCTCCTTTCACTGTTTACTGAGTAATTTAAGTGTAAAGTGTGAGAAGTTCTTATTAGTTTTTGCAAGTGTTCAGGAATCATAAATCCTTTCGATTTTCTGTCTCTTGCCTTAGCCATGTTTGCTGAAAAGCTGACAATCACACCATAGTTTTTTCAAAAAACTCCTCTCCATCTGCATGCAGGGCATCTTTGCTTTTGGATATGCATGATTTTCCTTTGCCACAATGCAAATAAAAGATTTTCATATTTCAATTATTGTGGGATTATTTATCCAACCACCAATTGCTGAGAACTTTTTGCCAGCAGAGGGTATGTTATGTCCCATGAAAATTCTTTACTCCTCATCATTATCTTCCATCATAGCATTTAGGGTGGAGAGCAAAGAGTGTATTCCAAGACAGTAAGAATAGAGAGAGAGTTCACAGTCAGGACAGATCTAATCATGTTTGACCTTTTCTTACACATTGAGAGGAGCCTGGCCGCAACACTTACAAGCAGACCAATACATTGTACTGATGCTATTGTCCTTTGTTTCACTTCTTTTTAGGAGGTCTCTGGGGAAAAGACTACTGTCATACAGCAGGGCGTCTTTTTTTTCTGGGTCAGTATTTTGCAGTAAAAAACAAAACGCATTGTTTTTGCCAGACAGGAGCTCATAGAGTTCAAGGAAAAAAGAGGAAGGGATGCTTGTCCTACCATATCTGTTCCCAGGTATTAAATTAGACAAAGGGGTAGATTATTTACACAACACTTTCGTGTGATAATGGAAAGCTCAAATTACAACATGAATGTCTAATTTAACTGGCCTTAGCTCCATCACTCAAATAAAACTCTGTGTTATGCTTATTAATCAAAATCCTCCTGAAAACATTGACCAGCAGTGTGTTTACTGTGTTAATGTCTCCGGTACGAATTACCATTCTGTTCTTAAGTAAACTCAACCATTTTTTATTATTGAAGTATTGTATGTCTTTTCTAATAAGAAAACATTAGAAAAATTAGAATATTTAATAACAAAGATTGTTTTATACAGAGTTAGATAACTTAGATAGCTAGCTGGCAAACATAACAAAGCAACTTATTTTACCTTCTGCTTGGTAAAATGATCTGCCTTAAGCATACTTCTTTCTACCTTCTGTAAATTAGATGTGTAACATTTAAAAAGTTGTTTAGATAATGTTGAATCAAATCTTTGCAACCACATCTTTGACAATATCATTTGTCAAAGGATTTTCCCTTTTAGTTAATATAAGTACCACTGTCTGCATAGGTGTAACTCATCGCTGTGCAACTTCCTGTTTAAATGTTTAATGAAAGTTACTAAAATATTAGAGCTGTCATAGCTCTGTAGCAGCTCTGTAGCGGTTACAGTGGTTACTTTTTACCTTAAAAAAAAACAAAAAAAAACTTCAAGTGTCTAACTTCTTTTGCTTAACTAAAGGTAGCCGTGACTTTACTGTTAAGCTTAAAAAAAGCTACAAAGTAACAGTAAATTGCTAAAATTTAACTAAACAAATGATCAAATAAGCTTAATATACCATATTTTTCATCTCTCTAGTAATTAACGCACGCACGGTCTGTGCCTTGCCAGCTCCCGTAGTTTCAGGAAGTGGCGCTAAAGTAACATTGCAAATGGTTACAAATCAGAAATGGATACAGGAAAGGGACTTTTAAACGGAAAGT
>JAPZDV010000012.1:27462442-27482495 GCA_029814665.1 Acanthurus lineatus
TCCATGCTCCATGCTTTGTCTTATCAAGTCAGGTTTTGATTTATTTGTTACTTTGCTTTGTCTTGTCTTAAGTTATTGTTATACCTTGTCACGCAGTAGTTTTCCTCTTTAAGAGTGATTTTCATGTGATATTTTTGTCATATCATAGTTTTCCTCTTTAAGAGTGATTTTCATTTGATACTTTTGTCATATCATAGTTTGCCTCTGTAAGAGTGATTTTTATTTGATACTTTGTCATTAAAAATAATTTATTTTGAACTTTGAACATTCTTGAGTTGTGCATTTGGGTTCACGACCTATAGTTCACTTGTGACACACTGCATGGACAAAAGAGCTATTTCACAGGAAATGAAAAAATTACAGAATGTGGTTAATGACATATGCAAGCAGCTACATGGTACAAAATAAGTCATTCATTCTCATGCAACACAAGGTTGCACACATAAAATATGTATATACATACAAACATACACTTACTGTATTTATATCTATGTATCTGTGGCCTATTTCTACTTGTTTTTCTTGGCGTGCACTTACTGATATTAAATTGATGCATAGAAAATTTAGCTATTAACTATTGACATAAAAACAGACTACAGACATAAAGACAAGTAAACTTTCAAAATATCTGTGGTTTGCAGAAACAATGCCCACATTAATTTCTGACCACTGGGTGGCAGTGCAGGAGCAGCAGTCAGCCATGTCTTCTGACCCTGATGTGGGGCGCTATCAGATATGATTGTAAAGATAATATGAGCAAACAGTCCCACAGTATGAACACAATGCTGCATTATATTTGAAGAAAATTGCTGTAGTGGTCACTACTTTGTTTTGATGCCTGATGGGTGTTTCATGTTAAAATGTCTTTAATGATATGCTGAATAATTATCCTCTACTAGTGTCAAATGAAAGGAGAATTGTCCTTCTGGGGAAAACTGGAGCTGGGAAAAGCAGCCTGGCTAACACCATATTTGGAGAGGAAGTGTTCAAGGTTGATCATAGTTTTAACTCTGAAACAAAACAATGTCAAGCAAAAACCAGATCTGTCAACGGGAGAAGCATCACACTGATCGACACTCCCGGTTTCTTTGACACAGACAGGCCTGAGGAGGAATTGGAGGAAGAGATACTGAGGTGTATCATAGAGAGCGTTCCTGGACCTCATGCTTTTCTCATTGTGTTTGATGTGAAGAAATATACAAAACAGGAGCAGGAAGTCATAGACAAAATACGTGAATTCTTCTCTGAAAATGTCTTTAAATATGCAACAGTTGTCTTCACTCACGGTGACCAACTCCCTGAAGGTCAGACGATTGAGGATTATTTCCATAAAAATAAGCTTTTGAGTGATCTGGTAAGTAAATGTGGAGGCCGCTGCCACGTCGTTGACAATAAATACTGGAAGGAAAACACGCAGGATGAATACAGAAGCAACCGATTCCAGGTGGAGAAAATACTGAACACGATAGAGAAGACTGTGATGAAAAACAATGGAAGCTACAACACTTATAAGGTCCTGCAAACAGTGCAGGAAGAATTACAGCAAGAAGATGCTCACATTAGACGGTCATCAGGAAACTTGTCACAGGAAGAGATCAGAGAGCAGGCTAGAGGCAGCACATCTAAGAAGTTCAGGAGCACACTGGCAGGTATTGGGGCAGGTTCACTGTTAAAAGCTTTCTTTGGTTTGATAGCATCAATTACAGAAGTTTTTGTGACTTAACTGCTCATTACAAGATGTAGTCCAAAAAAAGCACTTGCTGCAAAAGTAGCTGTGGAGGCAGGAGAGGGAAAAAAGCAGCAATTGTTACAGGCGCCCACTAAGTTTTTTCCTTCATCAAAGGGTAAAAATAACAGGTTGGGATTTACTGTCAGATATTTGATATTCCATTGCACTGCTGACTGTTTTAACATTCATATAGGCAAAACTGATCTAACAGTAACAAATCAATTATTTCTTCTATCTTGTTCCTCTAACATCACTAACTTTAAATACCCAAGATACCAAATGTTAAAAGACTCAAATCAAAATTTGGGTCAGACTGAAAGCTGTTTACCAAATAATTTTCAGAATTTTATACAGAATGTGTTGTATGGTTTAACAGTGGTTGATACTTTGAAGAAATTAAATACATATAATCTTCTTGATCACTAAAATCTTCTGGGCTTCTTTTAATTAGGACATATTGACAAGATTCTTCTCTTTTAGGATAATGCATCAATTTAACAAGATCTAACAAAGCATGAATTTCGATGATTGATGACAGTCACATGTTAAATTGTCTTTAACCAGAACAGAGGTGATACACTGCTCAGATCAACCCACACTTGAGACAGGAAGTGAAATTAGAACTAAAAAAGGCATCACAGCAGACTGTCGTTTAGCTCACTTGGTAGCATGCGCAGCCCATATGCATGAGGCTTAGTCCTCCGTGCAGCGATCGTGAGATCAAATCCGACCCCCTCTCTATCTATCACCCCGTTTCACCTCTGTCCTATCAAATAAAGGCTGAAAAGCCCAAAAAAGTTTTACAAATCACAGGTGCTACATTTACATGACTGCCACAGACCTTCCCCTCGGTCCCTTTTTACACAGTGTGAATTGTGATCTGCCTAAATCTCACAAATTTTACTGATGCTGAGTTTTTATCCTCCTCTAGTGCCAAATGAAAGGAGGATTGTCCTTCTGGGGAAAACTGGAGCTGGGAAAAGCAGCCTGGCTAACACCATATTTGGAGAGGAAGTGTTCAAGCCTAGCCATTCTTTTTACACTGAAACAAAACAATGTCATGCAAAAACCAGATGTGTCAATGGAAGAAGCATCACTTTGATCGACACTCCTGGTTTCTTTGACACAAACAGACCTGAGGAGGAAGTGAAGGAGGAGATACTGAGGTGTATCATAGAGAGCACTCCTGGGCCTCATGCTTTTCTCATTGTGCTTGATGTGAAGAGATACACAAAGTATGAGCAGGAAGTCATAGACAGAATAAAAGAAAACTTCTCTGAAGAAGTCTTTAAATATGCAACAGTTGTTTTCACTCATGGTGACCAACTTCCTGAAGGTCAGAAGATTGAGGATTACTTTCATGATAATAAGCTTTTGAGTGATCTGATAAGGAAGTGTGGAGGCCGCTGCCACGTCATTGATAATAAATACTGGAAGGAAAACACGCAGGATGAATACAGGAGCAACCGATTTCAGGTGGAGGAGCTACTCAAAACAATAGAGAAGATTGTGATGGAAAACAATGGAAGCTACTACACCAATGAAGTGCTGCTAGCTGTGGAAGAAGAAATACAGATGGAAGAAAATCATTTTGAAATGTTTTTAGAAAACCAGTCAAGGGGGAAGAAAAAAAATTGTGTCATAATGTGAAACTGCTTATGCTGCTTTATTAATCAGGATAGCTGGAAGAAAAGACTCTGTGTCTCATTGGTGTCTTCCTGGATGAATAAAGAATAAATAAAATTTGTTTTTTTAAAAAAGCTATTTTTACAACACATTCTCAGATAGGATCTTAAAAACTGTTAAAACTAAATGAGAGTGCACGTATCAGTCTTATATAAAATGATTGGTCTGTGTTTGCTGTTATAAGAAACTTTGTTATAACAAAGTGAACCAGGAAATAGCTCTTAACAAATGTACAACAGCGTTTTGTTTTAAGCTTTCTGACGCTCATGCAAAAATAGCACCTCTTAATTACAATTATCATTTAACACAGACAACTATTGAATTGCAACATTTGAAAAATGTTATTTTTTATTCACTTTGTTGAATTGAGTATTTGAAAATTTTTACCAGTTTCATAACAGGTGAACAACTTTGCCAACAATATTAAAAACGTCATTGTCAATCTTCATTTTTTTGAGCAAAAGAATGAACTCAATAAGACTTGTTATTGTTTGATTAAAGAAGTATTATATAAGACAAATCTGCAGAAAGAGAAGGTTTTGACACTGCATGCATATATTGACAAAGCAACACTCATTTTGTGTCAAATGTCATATAGATTCTTATATCATCACATTACCAGACAAAAGAACACCAGACAATACCGGTGTAAGTCTTAGTGTTGTATCTTGGCTCATTATAGTCGGGAGTCGGCAGAGTCTTCAAGGTTTTTCTGACTGTCCCCTCCACACACCCAGAGTCTGCTAATGTAAGTCTGCCAAGTGTGAAGGACAGTGAGGAGACATGAAAACATTAAAATGACACATTCTTAAGAGACACAGAGTCAAACATTCCTCCATGATTGTTAACATCTCCCTCAATTAAAGAGTACTATGAAGAGTTGAACACAGCAGCCATGCTAACAGCTCTGTGAGGCTGCATGTAGGAACAGCTAATGTCAGCTTGCTAGCGACCTCACAGCAACAATGCTTACCCGTGACTGAACCTGCGTACTTAGAGACTGCAGTGTTACCTGATGATGGCACTAGATTTAAGCCTCTACACACAATGAATGTTTGTACTGATAAAAAAATGCTAAATAAAAAGAATAAATCCAAATAAAATCTGAACTAAAGTGGTCAATACACACAATGAATGTTTTAGAGATAGACTGATTATCAGCGCCGATATCTAACATTTTGATGCATATCAGCATATAAAAATTTTATAAAAGCATGATTATAACATAAATGATTGCAAGGAAGGGTAATAAGGTGTGAGTAATCAAGGGGATGAAAGGAGAGGTCCTGAGGAGAACTAGTTCTTCCCTCGTGTTCGTCCACCAGTTGAGAAGGATAAGTAAGCAGCCAGACACTCCAAGAAGAGGACTTTAGAGGACTTTTAAGTTTATTGAAAGGATTGAAACACAATATGGATTAATCACATATCCAACGAACTGAGAAGTGAAACTTGGACTCTGAATTTCCCCTTTTGCTCACTCTCCTGCCCATCGGTTCGTCCCTTTTCCTCTCTCATCTAAAGACTGATGAGTAAAACTTGCCACAGCTCACTGAATTTGATTATTTTACATATAACTTGATTCTTGTTGTTAATCAGAATTTAATCAGTATTTTATTTTTTTTAATAATTTTAAATCATTTTTAAGCTGTATGCTTTGCCCCTGCTAAATGCTCCAATAAAATCTCAAGCAGTTGGATTTAAAGAATAACTGTGGACACTGGACCATTTAGTTCTTACTTGGTGGTAAAAAGTCAGGTAGTAGTGTGTTTATGTAATTTTATTGGTTCTCAAAGGTTGTTCTAGCCACAAAAATCAGCATATCCTTGGGGCTTTTATCCAAGCCACTAAATAAACTCCTAGCACTTTACAAAGAGACCAGATACATGAAGAGAGAGCTGTTGTTAACAAGCATGGCTGATATCACAATCTGGTTCAGGGGCCTATCAATCATCTGTAGTATCAGAGTAAGCAGGGTAGGTGCCTGGAAGAAGGCAGTGAGAAACTTGGTGAATCTCCTTGCCACCAGCTTAAACAATCTTTTGGACTCATTAGGGTTACACTCTTTGAGCCTAGAGGATCAGACCCTTTAGACAGAGACCTGGCTCAGTACCCTGGTATTAAGGGTATCTCAGTGATTTAACAAAACTTACAACAGCAAGTAAGAATGAAACTAGAATAAGAGTTAAACTGAACTAAAAACTAGAATACAAGTTTGAGACTTGGGGAAAACAAAACAAAACTTCGGCTGTCCTTTTGTCTTGGTAACAAAATATGCGTATCAGAAAAATAAGAGTGAAAAAAGTGGATTCTGCAGAAACATCTGCATTATGTCCTCCACTGTGTCATGTCCAAGAAATAGTCATATTTAGTGTTGTCTTGTGTCTATGTTGTCTAGTGGCTTCCAGTTTTATTTTGATAGTCTCGTCTCCCCTTGTGTTGTCTCCATGTTTACTTCCTCCCTTTGTTCCTTTCCCACCTTTTGTGTTACCTAATATGTTTCACCTGTGTCTTGATGTCTCCCCACCCTCATGTGTATATATAGCCGGTGTTTCCCCTTGTCTTGTGCTAGTTCGTCTTGTTTGTGACACCAGAGAGAACCCACACCAATCCATGCTCCATGCTTTGTCTTATCAAGTCAGGTTTTGATTTATTTGTTACTTTGCTTTGTCTTGTCTTAAGTTATTCTTATACCTTGTCACGCAGTAGTTTTCCTCTTTAAGAGTGATTTTCATTTGATACTTTTGTCATATAATAGTTTTCCTCAGTAAGAGTGATTTTCATTTGATACTTTTGTCTTATCATAGTTTTCCTCTTTAAGAGTGATTTTCATTTGTTACTTTTTGTCAATTAGTAGTTGTCCTCTTTATGAGTGATTTTCATTTGATACTTTTGTCACGTAATAGTTTGCCTCTGTAAGAGTGATTTTTATTTGATACTTTGTCATTAAAAATTATTTATTTTAAACTTTGAACATTCTTGAGTTGTGCATTTGGGTTCACGACCTAGTTCAGTTGTGACACATGCATTCTGGGGGCCCAGAAAAAGGGCCCAGAATAACTTTCACTCCCAATATATAAAACCATACAAACACCTTGCTAACAGGGTGTTAATTTGATGGATAAAACGTCAGTACAGAGATGCACATAAACGCTGTTCTGTTTAAGGTGGCACAAAATCAGGTAAAGCAAGAGGTTGAGCTGTTGCAAGTGCATGTGCACACACACAAACACCCAAACACACACACACACACATACACACATACACAGTAGTGCAGCCAGTGCTACCTGTAGGCTGTGCACACTACCTGGGTTTAGTAGGGCCCCAAAAAAATTGCAGACATGATATAAAGCTGACTGACATTTTCTACTAAATTAGTATTAAATTTTAACTATCCCTTGGCTAGGCATGCCTTGAAACACATCTTAGTAAATAATTATCGGTATTCAGTCGAGCTGTACAAACAATATTATATATAATATAAATCAACCAAAGGAAATCTTGGGAGAAAATAAAAATAAAAATTTGGCTGCAAGACCAAAAGTGCATCAATCTCATAAAAAGTTGATACCCAATGTGGTCTCAAACCATGAGTACAAATGCTGACAAAAAAAAAAAAGGAAATCTGAGGGAACCACATACCTGTAGGTTTAATTGTACTATTTTTAGACATAAAGCTGCTGCCATAGCCTAAAGGCTTATATTAAATTTGTCATAGCCAAAGCTATCTGTAATATTGTGAGAGTCGGGAAAAAGAGCTCAATGCACAATAATTTATCTAATTATTTTTTGCATTTCGTATTTTTCAACATCTTATTTATAATAATGCAAATATACAATTTTATTAAGATTCTAGAAAAAATATTTTATCTAGTTATTGTTTTTTGTTTACATGTCATTGTAATCTGTATCTAATCACTCACAGAACGAAAGATGAATCAAATAAAAGGGGAAGATTCTAGTGGGAGTACTATGAGGATCAGGGCAGCTTCACAAGGCATCTTTAAACATGGTAATACACATGTCTGTATATTTTGGTTTTTGTTGCTACTGCCTGAGGTTGATGAGAGTGGAGTCAGCTGGCTATGATATTAAAGAATGAGCTTAAAGAAGCTAAAACGCTAATAGGCAGCTTGATGAAGCATTTTACACAATACAAATTACTGGTTACTTTACCCACAAATTTACTGTTAGTTGTCCAACACGGTATGCTTGCATTAATAAAAGTACTAGTATAACAATTAGTAACAGATTGTGAAATGAGTTTTAAGTTAACATTCACTTCTGTAGCATATTTATGATGAGTTTTTAACCCGATGGTCAACTGACAGTAGTTTAAAAAAAAGTTGGGTTTTTTTTCCAATAGTTTTCCATCTATGGATACTCAGCTACATTAATTTGATTAATTTAAAAAACAAAAAAATTTCAGGATGTAGCCTTTTTAACAGAGAATTGAGGGTGATAAGGTGGTACTTCTTTGTGGGTCTGCGAATACAAAGACAGTCTTTTACATGAGTAATTTAAAACATTTTTGACATAAAATATAAATGAGTAAATTAGTAGAGCTTCAAAAAGAAAATAATGATAAAAACATAAGCAAAGAAACCCGAGGAGAGATTATATTTTTTGTTTGTTTGGGGGACCCCGGTGGCTGTGATGCTCTGAGTAGCTGATTACTGTGTGTATGCCTCTGGCCAGCTGTGTGCACCTTAAAAACAAGTAGCACTGGAGATTACAAGTCCCATAATGCTAATTAACCCAAAATGGCACTGCATTTACAGCCTCTCGTTTCATTTTCCAATACACAATAACACATACTTATTCATTCATATTAAGACAACCAAAACTGTGAGACATCTCTAAACTCTAAATGCCAAAAAAATTTGAATTTTTTGGGCAGGTTAAAATTTAATGACAAGCAGAAGAAGCCCTGTAAAACCAACATTGCCCACATTCATGCTCATCGATCATTTGTATAATCAATGAGCATGGAGTTTGATCATTTGCATGATCATTTTTGTGACAAAAAACTTGCTGATCCTAATTTTTAAAAGAAAGAAAGTTTAAAATGGCCAATTTTTTAGTTAAAAGGGAGAAGAAACTCTGAGGCAGTAATGCTCCAAAAAACAAATGAAATTATTTCCTAACTGAGAAAACAGAAAGTAGTACTGTATTACATGTTATGAGTAACAAGCCCAACACTGACAGAGACAATAGGAAGAGTAGGAGTTTGGTGTCAACGATGGAATATAAGTTGTCTCCTTGTCTCTCTCTCACCACACAAACACACATACAAGAAGTATCCTTTAATGAGCTCTGTTTTAGACACTACTCATTTTGTTTAGTAAGTTTTTGTGTGCAGTTGCTTCTCTGTCACCATCTAAAAAAATCCTGATAGTTTGTTTTTGGCAGCTTTGTCATTATTTTTCTTCCACATTAGTGTGAGAATTAGATTTCTGCTAATTGCATCAAAATTCTGCCTTCAGCCAAATCTGCCAATGTGTTCAGACAGCCCACTCACTACAAGCTGGTGACAATACACATGTCGCAGAGAGGCTGCTTCCCTTAACAGCTATATTACTGTACAAGGAGACTGTTAAAGGAGGAAGTAGGCAGCTAAGTGGGACCTAGAACCATATGGAAAAGCTCCAACCTGGCAACCCAAGCCTGTAGGAAGCTCCTCTGCTCTTCAATCAGTCCACATTTATAAAAATAAAGAGCAGCAAAAAAATATATTCACAGTCAAACCATGTCCTTGTGTTGCTGTAATCAATGGCAAAATGCCCCGGAAATTCCGCGGCAAGAGGAGGAAAGCTTTGGCTTGCCGCTGAGATAGAGAGGCAGTGAGTAAAATAAAGTTTGTGATGCTCTCTGATAAACTTTTATCTTCTCACAGAGGCGAGAGGCATTTTTATGATATTTTCCAACTGTGATGTCCTTGCTTAGATGGAGGCTTGAGAGTTTATCCTGCACAGTTTTCAACTTTCTGATAGGATTACTGCACTATCGCTCCAAGCAACCTAATATTTTCCCAGCAAATCACTCTGAAGTTTAAAAAGGTAAACTGTTTCTCTAAGCACTGCAGAAATTAGTTTTAGTCATTTACTGTCACTCAAGCAGAAAATAGTAAACTCCTGTGACCTTAACTAAAAAGAAAGCAATAGGTTAAAAAACTGAATAGTTCATCAACAAGAACTACAAAAAAATATTTAAGAAAATGAAGAATTATAGAGACTATTAATAAAGAGGTATTGAGTACTTGTGCTCACAACAAACTTTCATTTACAAACTTAAACATTAATCATCATACATGGAACAATAATTTTTAAAAAATTACTGGAACTTTATGTATTTTACAAAATTTTAAAAGAGTCAGTAACAAGAACAAGTAACAGTAACAAGTAACAAGAATCGTTGGCTTTATGCACACGTGAGCTTTATGCACCATTTCACAAACTTCAGCCCTGTTTCTTTACTCCCCCAATTCTCAAAAATACTTGAAAAACTTTTTACAGACAGATTTGACAAATTCATAGAAAAACACAATAATAATAATCAATATGGATTCAGAACAGATAGATCAACATCTCTTGCACTCATGGAATTAATAGAAGACATCACAAACTGTATAGACAACAAAAAAATAGCAATTGGAGTATTTGTGGACCTGAAAAAAGCCTTTGATAGCATTGATCATAACATATTATTGAATAAACTATGGTATGGAAATCCCATGTAAAATACGTATGTGCAAAACTGCCAAAGTGCACAGCAATTTTGGGAAAAACAAAACACATTTCTGGAATATAAATCACTGCATACTTTATACCGCTCACTGATATTGCCATATCTATCTGTGTCGAGGTCTAGGGAAACACCTACAAAAGCATTCTAAAGCCAATCTGTACATTACAGAAAAGAGCAATAAGGACAAAAAATAACACAGGAAACAGAGATCACTCAAACCCACTTTTTTATAAAATCACAAATGTTGACATTTCTGAATCTTGTTAAATTCAAAACAGTGCAAATAATGTAAAAAGCAAGGAATAATTTGTTACCAAATAATATACGGGCAATGTTTACAGAATGGGAGGGAGAATATAATCTAAGGAGAGACTTAAATTTTAAAAACAAAAGGTTCAAACAAACATGAAAAACTTTTGGATGTCGAGCTGTGGGGTGACCTTGTGGAACAGTTTGGAAATGGAGATAAAACAAAGTACAAACATAAATCTGTTTAAAAAGAGGTACAAAACTACCTAAACAAGTATATGCAAGAGGAAGGGTATAAACTGTGAGAATGATGCGGGATATGAATAAAATAGTGTTGATTGTTCAGTTATATTTACTGCATATGGTATATTTATTTAGGTATATTCATATTTGTTATACGCTTATTTATAAAGAATAAATGTTGTCACAAACTGAAGAATAGTTAAAAATGGGTAGTAATTTAAAAAGTGTTTACTTCTTCCTACTCCTTTTTTCAAACTTATGCAGCTTTTTTTTTTGTTTTCGTTTGTTTGTTGTTTAGAGCTCTATAGTCATCTATTTCGTTTGTATGTATAAATGGTAACATTTTCTTGTACATATTCAAAGTAAATTCTTTCATTCATTCAAATAAATGTAGCCTAGATGTAATATCAATGTGTAGACCAACTAAGTCAAGATTTCAGCCTTCTCAGACAATCAACCATTGATTCTGATGCAATGGTCAGCTGACCTTTAGGTTATTTTGGTTACTAAGTCTCTCATCATCTCAGAGAGTAAGTCTATGTCCTTAGGTGAAGAGGTTTCATTCATTCTTGAAATCTAGGCTTTGTACAATCAAGTTTGCTCGGAGAATGAATCAGATGTCCCTAATCTATGGTGCAGCTATTACTCACAAAAGTTTCAACTTTCAGGAAGAGACGTACAACCAACTATTTCACTTCCATCCAGTCTTAACCACAGGGAGCTCATTAATTACTTCTTAAATCAAGAAAACTTAGCCAATGCTCAATAGCTTAAAATAGGCGCCACTAATCTCAACAACACCCCTCCAAAATGCAAAGATAAAGTTCCAGCAAAAAAATGTGCAGTTTTTTAGATCTCTTCTCCCTGACCTGAGGACAACACCTCCTCCAAAAGAACAAAAATGATCTGAGCCCAGCTTCTCTGCTAAGGCATCCATCCTGTTCTCTTCTCATAAAGTGAAATCAGTGCCGCACATCATAAATTCTGGAATACTATCAAGAATACAGTACACAATGCAATGTCATCTGCAACAACAGCCCAGGCGCATCCTCTGCATCCCTCAGTATGGTACAAGCTACCATGCTTTCTGCAGATATCACACTCTTGGAACTGCAGTTCAAGCTCTAAGAAAGGGTGCTCAGTTTTTACCCCTGCAGCAGACATTCCCAATATTCTTGAGAATCATATTTTGGAAGGCAACGCATAAATCTGGTGAAAATTCTGTTATGTGTTTTTGAATCTACTGACAAAAGATCTGTGTTTCATAGGGATTTTTCTGTGGTTATCAAAGACAGGAATCCAAGACTGTCAAAAACTCTAACTTTGACGGGATTCACAGTTGCTTTTGTTGTCTTTGGAGACACCCCACGTAATGTTGATCCATGACATAGTGAGGAGCTTAACACATATGAGGCTACAATTTTAGACCTTGCTCTATAACTGGTGGCTCTTTGTTAGTAACATAAATCTTTTTCTGCCAAAGCTACCTTGTATATTCAGAAATTCAATTAGAGACTGGATTGATCTGTAGTTGCCCTCCACTTGGTCAGCAGATATTTTACTGGGCATAAACCCTTGCCTGTTAAATCAATGGCCCCTTCTCTATCATGACCTTCCTCTGTCTAACAATTACTCAAAAGTTGTCCACCAGTAAATCTCAGCCCCGGCCAAAAGTATGTTTTGTAAGCCATCTTTCAAAGTGTCAGGTCATTTATCCTCAGGATATAAGTCCTCTGTCTTCATTAATTTCAATGAGAATGCATGCACTTTTCCTAATTGTCAATTTATATATGTGTGAAGTCGGTGAGCAGACAGTCACCCACATTTTATGTGTCCCAGTGAATGTTTCAGCTCTGGCCAAAGCTTCATCAAAAACACCCTAATAAAGGCTTGGTCAACTGTAGTATAACCAAAGCCAAAAGTAATTAATGAGCTTCTTTTGAAGGATGTTCCAAAGGCATACGTCAGGTCCATTGTCAAAGTCCCTCTTTTCCATCTTCTTAGTAAGCTCCATAGGTGTTGCTAGCAAAAAATATTGAATCAAAAACCAGCTCATCATTGATCTCTTGGCTACTTGTGATAGCTCCATTCCTTATTATAAATAGTTTAATTCCTCAAGAACCTATTTTCTTGTTCTATGCTTCTGTAGATAAAGCCATGCGGATGATTAAGTTGGCAGGAGTTGGTGCATGACTGGGAAAAGCAGATAATACAGATGCATTTAAAGTCTTGCCCCTTCAGCCCTCGCAGTTTTATCTTTTAAGTGTAAAATGGCACTCAGAGTTGTACCTCTGTGTTAAACTGACATTTGGTCATTTTTGACACTTTGTTAGAAGCATTATGCTGGATTCGCTATAAAACCTACAAATTCCCTTTGTCTTGCATCTTCAGGATTATTTTTTAGTCACTGGCTTTCCCCCATCTCCACCAGCTCACAATATCTCCACAGTCAAAAACATTTTTCATGAGTTAGACATACCTCTTTTAGAAAAGAAAACCATTGAGAACCATCCTTCCACTTATTTGAAATAACTCAGCATAACCTTTGATAATGTGCTAATGCAAGCTTCACTGCCATATAAGATAAGCCAGATAAGCTTTAAATGTGTTCTCCCACATCAGAGCAGCTATCAAATGTTGTTCTACTGCTGCCTCTATCTCTGCATAAGATCTTTTCTCTGTTAGGCCCCCTTAGTTTTTGTTATCTCTCACGACTGTTCATTTGTGTCACACTTGTTTGTTTCAGTTTAAAATTTGGCTTAAAATCTTTAAGATACTCTGATCCTGGATGAAAGCAGAAGTTTTGTTTGTTTTTGTTTTTGTTTTTTTTACCAGTGCAGCCTCCTCTATACATTTTGGGGATTTCTTCTACGATTACTAATTTTTTTTCAAAATCTACTGCTCGCTATGAGCTTCACCTAACCAGAAAACAACCAGGAAGATGATTTCTGGTTAGGTTTTGGCAATTTATTATGGTGCAGGTGACTGACATTTTGACAAAAAGTCTTCCTCAGAGTCAAACAGAGGACACAGGCAGTAGTAGGAAGTTTATACATCCCTCCCTCAGAGGGTTGACAACCTCTCATTGAACAAAGGGAATACCTCCAAATAATGCAGCTAATGTCCTTCTACTAACACTCAGGTGTGAATGAACAAGTTAACAAGTTAAAGTCAACAGCATAATATTGGTAGGAGAAAAATACATCATATAACCGTTTTAACACAAAATTTAATGTCAAATCCTCTATCAACTGTAACTGCACTCAAGTTGTTTACAGGCTAAAATGCCCAGGCAGTTTAGTGTATGTAGGGCAAACCAAGCATCCTCATAAAGCCAGAATAGCCAGACATGGTTATGTTTGTTAGCTGAGGCGCAGACTTTCCTTCCTTGGACCATAAAACAAATCATGGTATTTTGTGACAATGCTGCCATGGTAGAAATAATCGACAAGGACTGCTTCAGAGTACCAAAAACAAACAGTCTCATACTGCATTTAACTTGAACAAGTTGGTTCTAAACATATTTAGTCTTGTAAGACGCTTTTATTCCTGGTTAAAATATTATGTTATTCCTGGTTCCCTCTGTTCCTTTTAAGCCAGCCTACTCATTAATCTATTATTAGAGAGATATCTTTTTAGTTTGTGCATTTATTGTATTTTCTTTCAATAAATTCCACCACCTTAAAATGAAGAGTATCAAAGCCATGATAGCAGGGAATTAGTTTTACATACATTGTCAAGATCCAGCCTCCCAGACCCTTTTCAGAATTCCTGTCATCCAGCTGCACCTAAACAGTCTTAAAAAGGATGTGTCCTGAAGCCAATGATTAAAGACTGTCTCTCACTGATTTACTGGTGCATAGGTTGGTTTCAAGGTTAAGGTTAAGGCAAAGCTGTTTTACTCTTTATATTGATGTGGGGTTGAAAGCAGTTCAGCTAATGGGTTTTTAAGGTGTGTTGCATACACAACCATCTCATTTATTACTCAGCATGAACTCACTTTCTCTGATTTAACATTACAAGAACACATTTATCCATATTTATGAAGCACTCCAATTCTGATAGAACTTGGAAAGGCAGTAAAATTCTGATTACTGTAACTTACATAAAGTTTTATCCTTTTCCCTCCATAGTAAAATATCTGCATCTGCAGGTGTCGACCTACCCCGTTCATCACTAATTGTTGCCAACCTGTGACAAGAGCTGCATAAACTCTGCCTGAGCTATACTCTTATTCGCTGCTACAATACAAATTATGTCATGACTTGACTGACTGCAACAGAATGCCTGCAAGCTGGTTCAGACTGTTAACTAGAGCTGCACTGCTATACTCACATTACTTGCCTCACTTTCCACAATCATCTACCAAACAAACCCTCCAAAGTTTGCATATCTAAAGTGCAAACCTCCCCATTTTTCCCCTTTTGCTCTGCCAATGCAACTACTTGCCTGCATTAGCATTGCAGCAGTTTTCAGCCCCACCACCACCCAAGCATCAACCAGGCTTGAATAGGGAAGCTTATGATAGATTAAAAAAAAATCTTTCTGTAAAAACATCTGTAGGAAGTAGTGAGCTCAGAGCCTGGACACCAAACTGTAACTATCATTCGCTGCAATAATAAAAATAAAAATAGTAATATAATAATAGTTGTCTACACAAATTGCCATTTTTGGCTTCTGCATTGGCTTCATTCATCAGTCCTAGTGGTTGCCCTTTGGTTATTGCCCCACACAAGAAAAGCAGGCACGAATGGGTGTACAGACACAGGGCTCTATTTTCGTAGACCAGGCGCTGGCGCGGCGCACCTACCCTGCGCCTCGCCTGCGCTGCCCCAACGGGGTGTGGCCAGCGCATTTTGCAATTTTCATGAATGCCGCAGCCTGCCAGGAAGTTACTAATATTGTTAATCAAGTTTGCCCAGATATTCTGAGAACCGCTGCCCAATGTAAAAAACAATTCAATGACGTAAGGAGAAGGGCAAAAAAAAAAGTTGTCAGAGCAAAGAAGGCACACGGTGGCCACGGCATGCTGGAAAGACCAGGTGGCGAAGAAGGTCAGAGCCGCTGTCGCCTTTACAGCAACTGGGAGAGCGAAGGGACCACCGGGCTGCACATCGGAGGCCAGGATGCGCGACACCATGTGGACCACCTCGCGGGACAGATGTAATCTGTTCCTGTGTCATGAATAGGAGTAAAAAATTAAGTGACAATTACATTAAACACAGAAGCAGGCTAATCCAGGCATCATGCTTGTGATCCACCTGCATTCCTGCTCTGTCATCACCAAATAGGAGAACCTTTGGTGGTATATTCTCTCCCCGTATCTCCTCCTCATCCTCCTTGAATTTTTTTTATTCTTTAATTGATACAGGTGGGTGTTCTTCCTGCTCAGCTCTTGGCTTGTCGCACCTCCTACAGTGCCCACTTCATTAGCTGCAGGGTCATCAGCTGGGGACCACCGTTCATTGATGTTTCCCCCCTTAGCCCAGAACATCTCCTGGTGGCGGGGCAGTGAACGGGGACATCTCCCCGACACTCCCTGCAGCTAACACTTCAAAAGGTGTCTGTCCCCCACGTTTTGCACCTCCTCCTTAGCCAGATCCAGAAGCTTGCCTTCTCGGCCTCTTCTGCTATCTGCCTGGTTGCCCTGAGCAGTCTGGCTCCCGCAGCCCCAGGTCTCTCGGCAGCCATGATTTTGACTCTCCGAGAAAACCTTTAGTTCCCACATCCACCGGGTAGAGTTTCACCTTCCATCCACTTTCCCTGCCCTCTGTGACCAGGTCAGCATATTTTGCCCTTTTCCTTTCATGGATTGCCTCCAACCCCTCCACCCACAGAACTGTGAGCTCCACCAGCAATGCTGTTTTCCTGGCTGTGGTCCACAGTACCATGTCTGGCTGTAGAGTGGTAGCGCAGATCTCCCAGGGAAAGCAGAGCTGCCTGCCTAGGTCTGCTTCCATCTTCCACTCCGCCCCTGGTGTCAGAGATGTTGGTAGTGGTCTCCTGTTGGTATTTGGAGTGGGGTCCCCTGCCCTGAGAAAGAGGAACCTCTGTTGGCCTCCTGCTGGGTTCTCGCTGTTTACCTCTTGTCTTCTAATCTCCACCACTTCTGCCAGCTTCTTGAGGACCTGATCGTGTCGCCATCTAAACCGACCCTGAGCCAGTGCGATGTTGCAGCCTGACAGGATGTGCTGGAGGGAGGCATTGATGGTTCCACAGAGGTCACAGGTTTGCTCTGTCCCAAGCCACTGGTGGAGGTTTGCGAGGGCTGGGTAGGGTGTCATAGGTTACCCTGATGAGGAAACTTAGTTGAGCCTGTGGCAGCTTCCAGAGGTCGGCCCAGCTGATTTCTCGACTTGTGATACCTTCCCATGTTGTCCAGCGCCCCTGTTGCCCCTGTGACACAGCCTGTACCCTGTATTGCTCCTGCTCCATCTTGCTGATCTCCACAACAGCAAGATCTTTCCTCTCCTCTTTGTACACTCTGGACCACAGGCTGGGTGGGTCGCCTCACCCAAGGCCTGCGTGCCCTGTCTGGACCCTGCCCACTACCTCCTGGTGTTGCAGTCTTCTCACCGCCTTTTGGACCTCTTCTTCAGCCTTCCACTTCCTTCCAATCGCTACTCGAACTTGCACGTCCTTCACTGCCTCGTCGGAGGACTCCCTGAGTTCCATCACCAGCCTTGCCTTTTCTTGCCTGTACCCAGCAGTGATGGATTTCAGAGGTAGCTGGAGAGAGTTCCATCTGTACAGGCCTGCTGCTGAAAAGCATCTTGGGAACCCCAGCCATTTTCAGATGGTGGAGTTGGCTTTGGCATCCATCCTGCTAACCGCTGATGAGGTAACTTCACACAGCTTCAGTGGCCACATTATCCTTGGGTACAAGGCGAAGTTGTAACACCATACCTTGTGCTTTCCAGGTAGCTGGCTTGACTCGATCTTAGCTAGTCCTGCTGAAAGCTGTTGATAGATGGTTTTCCCCATCTCCTTTGTGGCAGAAAGGGGAGGAAACCCAAATCCAACTGGCCACCTGAGCAGGAGAATCAGGGGGAGGGGGAATTGATTAATTAGAGCACACCTGTGAGTTGGAGGTGAACAAAGGGCAGAGCACAAGGAAACTCAGTGTGAGGAGTGAGAGTGACACTGGAGGAGACGATCAGAACTAAAAGACTATTATTAAAGAAGACAGTACTGACCCAAAAAGGAAAAAAAACAGATAAATAAGAGGAAAGAAACCCAGTGAATAAAGTGGAACTTGAAGGAGACAATACAAGGAGAGAAAATTGATCAGCTGCAAAGACAAGAAGTTTTCTTTAAGTGGGTTGGATCTGAGGCTCTTTTGGACCTGCTTGCAGTGGCTGCTTTGTCTCTCATCTTCTTCAGTCTTCGAAAGATAAGTTCTGGTCTCCTTTCCTTGCCTCTCCTGGCGTCCTCCATTTTTCTTTCTCCTAACCTTCCCCTTACCTTATGTTTTTCTCAGCTCCTTGGACATTACAGCTCCTAACACATACACTCTCACACAAATCCAAGCCCCTGAACTGAACCCTCTATCTGAATCACATACATCTACATAAATCACAGATCAGAACTGAACTGGAAAAAAAAAAGACTTGTGGACTATTTACCCACACACACACCACACACTCACATACACACTCCCTCACTTCAGAGTGCAAAGACTATCTGGGATTCCTTACCGCTTAAGTTTGATTAATGGACATTTAATTTAATTATTGGGAATTCACATTTGAGTTTGCATTAGATTATTTTATGAAGGGAAATTTTGTTTTCTGTTATGAGAATTTGAATTTTTTTTTGAATGAATTGAATATAAATGATAATTTGAATGATTTGAATGATTTTTTTTGCCTGAATATAAAGAATAATTACTTTGATTGTCGTATATATTCTTTTTTCTTCCGTAGCACAGGTTAGGCTAGCCGGTAAAATCCAAAGGTTTATTGTTTTAATTGACAGGTCAGATCAATTCTTCCCTGTCTGGCACCCAACAATTGTCCTTATTTTAAACTATTTTGATCCCTTTGGTTAAAGCCTACGCTACACTACGGCGTTGCACTGGTAAGGTGTGGCATTATACTTGTCAAATAACAAAGCCTTTGTGTTCGGTGAGTCAGTAAGTACACTTCCTTGACCTTGTACATGCTGTCACATCTATTTATTGCCCTGGATCAATGTCTTTCAGAGTGCATTAACCAGGGAGTACTCATTGGAATGTAATATTATTTAGGAACATATCGCAGGGTAGTGTACAGTACCATCTTTTTCTTGCACTAGTTTGATAACTATTAAGTACTATTTTTTTTTTCCACTATTACTCAATTAAAGTTAAATTAAACTGACTTGCTTTTGTCATTTACTGAAAGGCTAATACTCCAAATTTTACTAAGAATGTGAGAATTTAAATGAATCTTTCTTCAGACAAAACAAGATCTTGCTTATGTCTGAGGTAAGATCTATATAAGAGCAGTGCTCTGAATTCAGTGTCATGAGCTGACATTACTTTTCCCACATACAACCATGTGCTCTTATGTAGTTAGTGGAGAGAAATTATTTTATCTCTTCTCTTGTACAGTAACATGATAAGCCCACGCAGTAACATTATCATTTGTAGAACAAAGGGTTTTTTTGTAATGTAGTACTGCTATTACTCTATTGTAACAATCATAATAAATCTTTCTTATGTTTCTTGTAATAATAAAAATAAAAACAAAGAAAACAATTTCAATGACCATGTTTTAACAAAAACATCTTTATCAGAGACTTTTACCTGAGGATCAGTCACATTTCCAAGCATCATCATGTATCTTTTTCTATTATCTAACCATTTCTTGTATGCAATGACACGTGCATGCTCATTTTATGCGAATGGCAATGTGATATGTGTTTTCAGTCGTGATTGTATGAATGGACTGACTGGACATTGATCATTTTAGTTTTAAAAAGCTGATTTAAAAAAAACACAGTAGTGTGATGTTTCCTTGTAACTGTTTTGTCGGCTGAATGTTGGAGGAGCAACAGCAAAAGCAAACAAAACTGGAGGAACACTTTTATGGCAAAATAGGCTTAAATATTGCGGAGGGAAAAGAATTTCCACTAATGGAAAAGAAACTATGATGACAGGGATGATAGATGACAAACACATCATGAGAAAAAATGTTTGCTGCCTTATCTTTGGATATTACAAAAAAATGTAATTTAATATTTGATCAGACTACATTGCCATTGCCATATACAAGGATACAAGGAAGTTTATTTGTCATTATACAACAAGTTGTATAATAAAATTAAATTGTGGTTCCCTCTTGATTAGATTAATTGATTGTATAAAAAAGATAAAATTATTTAACATGGAGGAGTGCAGATGGTGCATTAAGCAGTCTC
>JAPZDV010000012.1:27484918-27498769 GCA_029814665.1 Acanthurus lineatus
ACAGAGCACACCATCATGCCTCCCCAGACCCCCTTACCCCTGCCAGCAATCCATACCTTGAGAATACTTTTAAATAAATCCCTTAAAAAACCCTTCCCTTGTCTTGATGTTTGCTCTTGGGTCCTAAAAAAAGTTGAATGGTCAAAAGAATAAACTCATTAATCTTTACAATAAGTATATGTGCACACCCCTTCTCCTATTCTATCACTTGGTTTCTCCCTAACATTCACAGTGGTGTTCATTTCCCTGGGAGTCTTTTGTATTAACACTACTGACAAGATACAGGACAAAACAGGTGAAGCCAATTGACCACAGTGTCTGCCAGAAGACAACGGAATTAATCAGTCATGGTTTTATAATGTGTAATAAACATGCTGCACAAAATGGTCAAATATTGTCAATAAAGTGTAAATATTGCTTCTAAAATGCAAAGTACCAATATCAAAGTACTTCATTTAGATGTTTAATTAAACAAAGAACCCTCTGCGCATTATTTACAAAGCCAAAGCCATCAGTCACTTATCACAGGAGTCCTTTGTAAGAGGTGACTTTGGTTTGGTGGAGTTTAAGTGTAGTGCCACTCTCCTTCTACAGACAAGCCTTTTTCCCTTCAACTCCACTCCCCTCTCTGCTCTCCTTTTCACTGCTCCTTGCTCCCCTCTCTCCATTCTTCTTCTCTCCTGCCCTCTGTTTTCTTCTTTCCCATCCTGTCTTGTTTCCTGTATTTTTCTATCCTGTCTTGTTTCCTGTATTTTTCTATCCTGTCCTAATATCATCTCTTCATCACCTAATATTATCTCTTTCTGTCTTCTCCTTTAACTTTTTCTCCCCTCTCCTCCTCTTCATCTGCCTCATCTGCTTCTTCTCTCTACCCCTCCCCTCCACTTCTCATCACTTCCCCTCCTCCTCTCGTTTGCTCTCAACCTCCTTCTTCTCCTCTCCCCCACATCAAAGCAGAGCATGGTAATGGCATGCAGTGTAAAGAAAGCCTCATGTTTCTGCCTCAGTGGCGCAGGAGGCCAGTCGACCCTGACAATCAAGTCACCGCTGGGACCCGAAAACCCCAATTCTCTCTGCTCTCCTCTTCAAACGGGCAAACAAAGAAAAGGAAGAAGGGAGAGGAAAGAAAACAGGGTCAAGCTAAATTAATAAATACCAAACAAACAGAAATAGGCAAGAGGCCGAGCATTTAGGGACGGTTGGCTAACTGATTCCATTTGGTAGAAAGAGATAAAATGAAGCATTTATGGGCACTGACCAGGCTGAGTTTGTGTGTGTGTGTGTGTGTGTGGCTTGAACAATCCTCCATCCACCTGGGTGACACAAACACATATATGCACCATGTCAGTTCTTTACAGTATGTCTGAAAGATTTATTATTAGTTTTAAAAAAGTAACAGTTTTGTTACAGGTAAGGCAGAGCAGATTCATCTCCATGAATGTAGCCCCCAGCTATCCAAAACTGTCAAAAACATATATACATTTCTCATAATTAAAAAGGAAATCATTAAAACTAATAGCCATAACTGTAACGTGTCATATTGCATATGTAATTTAAAAAAATCCTAATTTATTTAAAAATTTTAACAGATTTTGAAAAAAAATAACTGTTAGAACTTTACATTACACATGTGAATGTTAATTGGCAAATGGACTGCAATTATTGTAGACAGTGTTTTTCTAATCCCTTGACTACCAAAGGCACTTTACAACATAACAACATTTACATTTACCTTCTATACACATTAGTGACATTGAAGGTATGAGGCTTCTTGACACAGTGCAAACTTGCTCATCAGAAACTCATACACACACATTCACACACCAATGGACAGCAATCAGGAGCGATTTGAAGTTCAGTGTCCTGCTCACGGATACTTCAACATTCAGACTAGAGGAGTTAAAAAAGATGATAAGATGATAAGAGGGCAACTTGCTCCACCTCTATTGTTACAGCTGTCCTTACATCCAGCCCACTGTTGCAAAGGGATAAGTTAGCAGGCCAACCAGCTAGTTCCTATTACACCTTATCCTTGGGACATGCAAGTGATAAGTTTGATACTCACATGTCACAAGCTCTCGTTTTAGTTTAATGAACAAAAAAATTTAAGAAAGGAAATATTTAATTAATTATCTTCTTTACTAAACAGAAAAATTAAACCATACTCCTCTGAATGAAGTTGTCTTGTTTTTACGTAACTCAGTTATATAAAAGTTATTCACCTGTTAATCATCATAAACACAGTTCATTCATACTCATCAGAAACCAAGAGGATCTTAACAGAATCTTTTCACTTTTCACTGTTCACTTAGATGTGAAAATCTCCTTGCTTTTCAAGCTGCAAATGCCTGCCCTTCCACTCACTCATCTTCCACTCTATGCCCCTCCTGTCCTCTCATGCTGTGTTTTTGTCCACCCATAGTCCTGGGCCAAGCTGCTGTCACTTGCCTGTTGCCAAAGTGAGTCAGTTGGACTCAGAGGCTGTATTCAGTCCTAGTCCAACCATGTTCACTGGAAGGCAGCAGAGCCCACTTCTGTTAGATGTCAGATAAGCTGTACAGTTAACTGAGCTGACCAGCTAACAAGAGCTAGTAGCTACAGCCAAAAGAAGCTACAACAAAGAGTGTAAAGAGCAGCAGTTACTCAAGTGATATGCTGCCACCAACTTGTTTGGACTGGCCTTAGACAGGCAGCCTTATCTGATATATTACACCTTTACATGCAAAAAAACTTAAGTGTTCTGGAAAAATAAGATTATTTATTATTTATTTTTGTGCTGAACTTAAAAGCAGAAGTCAAATGATGATGGAATAGGCCTTTTTAGTGTGAAAGCAAAGATTCATGTGATTACTGATGTGAGAAGAAACCCAACATAAGTAGCTTTGCCGAGTCAATGTTGCCCATCTAAAAGCTGTGAGAAGATGATAGCTGGAATCACTCATCTTATCTCGTAGGTATCTCTACAGAGATGAAGGCAAAGTAAAAGCCTACTGCACTCAGCCAGCAGAGACTGTAAACACATTTATTCATACCATCTGTAGGTAGAAATAGGATGCTTTTCTTGGACAAGAGGGCCTGGTCACCATCAGGGTATCCTTCAGGTCACTATCAAACAGGCCAACTATTTCTTCTACATCCATGTTTGTAAAGGAGGAAAGTGTGTCTTGGTCTACTTAGAAAAAAGAACTAATAGCTGCAGCAATTCTGCTTGTGAACTCTATCCTCAGTAAATCTTATATAAGTTATCTGACCAAACATATGTTACAAATGCAAAACCACGTGTAGGGCTGACCTCCATTAAAATAGAAAATTGAGACAGACATCAAATGAAAGTCTGTCATTACCGTTGATTTAAATACAAATTCAGTGTGAGCTAGCTTAAAAATTTGACTGAATTGTATTTTTTCCTTATTATTTAGTCTTACATCATGTTAGCCATTTTTTTATTTGGGTGGGGTTTTTTTTAACCTTACAATGCAGTGGAGAGGGATTTAACTTTCAACCAAATTGTAGAAAACTACAGAAGAAGATGTAGGAGCAGTTGACTTAACATTTTTCATATCAATCTAAGAATTGTGCAGATTTAAGATTATTTCTATAAATTTCTATGTTAATTTCTATAAAGCTGAGATCAAAATTAATGTGGTTTTGCCTTCTAAGAGAAATGACCGTCTACACCTTGACCTCACTGACCAATTAGACTTAACTTAATCATTTAAATAAAAGACATGTGTTATTACCAGTTGTAATCTATACTACATAATGTAACCACAATAAAATTCAGTTGTAACTTAACAACGTTATGTTCTGACAACCTATGTCTTGAACAGCCTTAGTCAAGCAACAGACACAACTTAGAACAGCAGAATTTTTAAGCTAATGTCCTCTAACCAGAGACAATAAGCTGCTAACACTTGGCTATGACATTCACAGGGCAAAATCTCTGTCAAAATCAACTATTATGTCTTAAAATCAAAAACAAGTCAGCAGCTAAAATAGCTTAACATCAAGCAAGTGCAACAACGCAAGACATATAACAAGCAAGCTAATAATACTTAACCTACTGAGCAATAAATCCAGCCTAGCATCTGTCTTGCAGCCTTTTATTTTACCAAGCTCTCTCCGGTGACTCAAAGCCGGTCTGACATTTGCTCCCTTCTCTTACTCTGTGACTCCTCTTTTCTTTGCTTTGCTTTCCTCTTTTGTGTCCTCCTCTGTATCTTCACTTCAGTCAAGATGGGCCAACAACTGCAAGCCAGTCTGACATTATTACTGTTTTAGACTCTTGCTTGGTCACTCTCCCTATTTCTTGCCAACATCCTCTTCTGTATCTTTGCTTCTGACATATTGAGACTGCTGAGCCTGTTTGCATTGTAGAGATGCCAGTATTCTCAACTCCTCCACCACTAAATATCTCCTCCTAATGGCGGTCCAAAGCTCCTTTACTATAGTGTAAAAACCTTTACTTGTTCTTTGTGCTATCAGCTAGCACTATAGCTTACAGAGGTAATTAGCAGCTAGAGTAGCAGTAGTTACAGGTTACTTAAGGAAACTATATGAATCACAGAATAATGAGGACACAGCCAGAGAGCAGTAAGGGCAAAACCAAAAAGTATGTTCTCCATAACATATGATCTAGTCTCACCAAAAGTTAGGGATAGTTTATTTTTGAGCCTTGAAGTGTTAGGCGTAGGTTAGGTTTCATATCACTGCCCCAAGAAACCTGGTGCAGCAACTGGCAGTCAAGAACACCATTCATCTTATTACAAGTCCATGTACTATCAAATTGATATTTAAACTGTTCATTTCAAGCAAAGTGGTCACATAATGTTACTTTAAGTGATCATCGATGTGGATTTTTAACTATGAGGTCTAAATAACTAGCAGCAATGGAACAACAAAAAATATTTCAACTGCAATAGACAATAATGACTATTTAGTGTTGGGGCTGATCACGGTTTACTGATTAAGAATGTTCTTGTAGTTGAGAGGGTACTTTGTGAATAGATATTAGTAGGGTCATTAAAGCTTTCCTCTTGGTTTTCTTCATTTCTGTCTTTGGTCCATTTCCAGCCTGTTTTCAGTGTCACATGTGTTTGACGAGTTTATTAGTTCCCAGTGTGTTCAGTCCAGGTGTTTTCCCTCTGTTATTTGTGTGTTTCTGCTCTCTGGTTCTTCAGCTGTCTCGTCATGTCCCAGTCTTGCCTGTTCTGCTTGTGTTTGTAGTCTGGTTCTGTGTTCTGTTTTCTTAGATTTTTTTTGTTTTCTTTTTTTTTTGCTTGTACTACCTTGATTTCTTAAAGCTTGTTTTTTTTAATTCAGCTTCCATGTTAATGTTTTAGCTTCAGGGTTCATTTTAAATCCTGACATACAAATTATAACAAACAAATTAATTAGGATTTATAATCATGGAGTAGTCTATTGTTCCTTAGGGTAATATTCACCGACTACCTAGTAGGTTAATAAAGTAGACTTCAGTACATTTTACTTCAATAAAAATTTGAATGCAAGACTTTTACTTGTAACAGAGTATTTCTCCTCTGTAGATACAGCTTCCTCCACTGGAACCATTTGTCTATTTGCTGCTAATTAGACTGCATGTGACCCCTGACATACAGTCTGTTGGTCAGTTATCAATGAGTCAATCTGTTAAGAATCAATACAGAATGCTCCCATATATTGACTTCATCAGTTATCTACAGGCAAGGATCTACCTGGTCACTGGGTCCAGTCATTTATCAGTAGCTGTCAGTGCTGTGTGACCTTATCAGTAAGTATCGACCCTGTCCGGTTGTGACCGGATGCCTGGCTCACATAAATGGGGTCTAACCAGGGACATGAAAGCGCAGAGAGGGCATCATGGCCACAGCAAGTCCAGCTACCCTCTTTTCCCTGGTGGGGAGAAAAGGTTTGAAGTTCAGGACCCCCTCTGACACAATCATTACCCTCCATTATGACTTTCCACCTCCACCTAGTCCAGAAAGAAAGACTAATCTGTGGGATGTGTCAATAAAGGACCCCTGGCCTGCTCTCTGACTGTGCAGAAGAGTGTGTGCATACATGTGTGTTTGAGTTTTATTCTGCTGTCTCTACCAAACTACAAATTCAGCCAGAAACACATTCTGTCCTAATCTGCTGCAAAATTTCTTCCTGATCCTTCAATTGCTTTCAGTTCTAATTCACGTACTATTTTGAGGTGAAATAAGTGCTACTATTGAGTCTCTTTACTATACCAACGCTTTGGATTGGGGGCTTAGCCAGACCCAACATGTTAGAATCAATAGTCAACTATATTTCTCTAGAGTTGGTTATTGAACATTTTAATTTTCATATTTAATGTCTGATTCCTGAAAATAGAACATAGCTCTACATAATCTTCCACACTTTAGTCCAGGGATGGTACCCTTGTAAAGTATTATCACCTATGAAATGACACAAAGATGATGTTAATCCTGACGGATTAAAAGGCAGGACATAAATTAGAGAATTGTGAGAATCTATCATTGAATGGCTACTACAACTTAGCTCATGAATGAACATTAGAGCATTATATAGATATTCTTAATCCTACCACGATGGAAATCTCCTCTCTGCCAGCCTGTCACCATACTTAGTTCCTTAAAACCCTCTTCAAATTATTTTTATAAATATAAGGACCAGCTGATCCCAATAGACGTTTTCCTTTTTTTTCATGTGTATGAAGCAACATTGAGAGAGCTTACTTAAGGTTTGTGGCTTCACAGGAGTTTTACCATTATTACTGATTGTTAAACAAGATAGAAGGAAAAACGTTGTCTCTTATCTGTCAGTCCATGAACCAGATCCAAATCAATGACTGACATAAGAGAATTAGGCTTCTAGATATACAGTACTTGTAAGAGATTATTATGGGCTGTGAGATAAAGGTACTGTAAGGACACATTTTACACCAGACTTCTCAGTTTTAAGAAGTGTGAAATCTTGTGAGATGTTACAAACAAATCCCAGTTGGTTTTAAAAGCTGCAAACAAGAGTCTCAAATAACAAGCATGAGGCCCTAAATTCTTCTTACAAGTGCTGTGTTCACTTTTAGGCAGGTTAAGGTTGGAGGTGTTTAACAATAACTGCCACTTCAATCAGTGCTCCTTACTATAACACTGTTCCTAGGAGAACACCAGAATATCATATTTTCCATTTCTTCTGCTCCATGAACACAAAGTTGACTCAATCAAGTGTGCTCAGTAAATCAAAGCAGATATGCACACTTAATTAGCTGTAAACAATCTGTGCACCAGATTTTGCATTTTAGCCAGTTTACTACAAATAATTTATACAGCAATTTAAGCTGAATAGTAGGGTTGACTAATATTAACTAGGGAAAGCAGGTAGCAGGTTTTTTTCAAGGGCTTAGACTTCAGGTTCAAATATGACAAAAAGTTTGCAGATATTCTATTAATTGCTCATTTGTTTAGTAATAATTAACCACTATTAACACAAACCAAATATAAATCAAAACAATAGAGGCCTTAATGCAGGATTTGTGTCCTCAGGATTTCTGACACAAAAAGGAAACACACACAACACACTGAAAAAAGAACAGAATTATCTAAGTTTGAACATTGTTGAAAACATTTGGGATAATGAAGTACATAGCTCATCTAAATATGGCAAAGGTATACTTGTTGTGAGTCTTTTTATTGGAAAAAGTTACATATTGTATGCAATTTGACATAACCATGAGGTCAGGTTTTGTAAAGAGAACATTAATTAAATCAGTGCAACAGTGCATGTATATTGCACCTAAATAGGGTTGGTAGAAAGACACATGTTGTCACAGTTTGTGTTCTTGATGAATTATTAGAAATTTGGTGATAACTTTTTATCGAGCCAAACGTGCAGGTCAGTATTTTAGTCTGTTACATTATTTGGTTTAAAACCAAATACCTGCAAAAAACATTTAAAATCAAAAACGTTTTAGAAGAAATTGTATTTTTTTTTTCTTATTGGAAAAAAAGATCAGAGGATCAAGGCAAATTCGGAATTTGTAATACTGGGCTGTATGACTAAAATTAACTTAATTTACTAGTGAGTGCAAACTGTGGCAAAAGCACAATCCAAATGTGTGTATTTTAGCAACCTATATTATAAGTTGTATGAAAGGGGTCAGTTTTTACTTCAGCTTCGGTTGAAGTAATGAGTGGTCATCTGCTAATATATCAAGAGACCTCACCTTAGATGCCCGTTAGCTTGTGCCAGTGCTACTGCAAGTGCAACTGCTGCTTTACAATGGCACCCCATTTTCCAGGCATGCTCTGCTTCCCTTCCCCAATACATTTAAAGTGTAAAAAGTGATTATTCAGTCACTTCCACCTTTTCCCTAGACATCTTAAACTCTGAAAGAGCCATTCGTCAAATCTTTTTCTGTAGTCTGCTTAAGGAAGGGTCTTGTTTCAGAAAACTATGAAACAAATTTAGCTTAGCAAATCTAACTGCTACACAATATCCCATTCCACAAAACACCTCTAACAAAGGGGGATTAAATGAAAGAGAGCTCCTGTTTCACACCCAGTTTGTTTTAACTTGACTTTTTCTTGTGTCAAGCAGAAAACAGCAAAAGCTCACATGGGTTTTGTTGAGCATACAGCATACAGCTCATGTTCAAAGAGAATTTCTTTTCTTTTGGTGATAGCTGTGTGTGCTTTGACACTGAGATGTGAGGCTCCTTCATCTGTGCTACGCAGCAACACAGTCACAGCAGAAAACACGTCCCTACAGCACTTATGCATACACACCCACCATCAATAATCTGAACAACAACCACACAAGCATGCATAAACATACTAACAAACACACACATTAACTTCAGGCAATAAGGGGACTATAAAGACCAAAATGCATAGTACTGTACATATCACACGCACACACATACTGATACAAATGCACACATAAGCACACACACAAGCAAGACGTTTTTTGTGTGTATATAAACTTAAGCTGTTTTTTTTGGGGGGGTGTAAATGAGGAATGAAGTCTGGGTAGTGTGTGCAAGAGGCATGACATGCTTTACTTGCTGCACACCAATGATGGCAGATGAGGCTATCAACTTAGCCATAATGATAACTGTTTATCTGCATTGGTATCAGTACTGTATTTATCTGGATGTTTTAGCACAATCGAGCAAAGAATGGAAAGCAACATACATGCAAGCGGAATGGAGGAGCTGCAATCAGTGCACTCAGATTCCAGTGTAGAAGGAAAGCTGCAGTATTTTGGGTCTGTGTCCAGCAGACACAGCATAAGAACATCATCGCGCCCACACACTTGTTGTGACTTCCCAGGACAATGACTGAAAATTTATTTCCTAGGTACTAGAAAAGCTATTACATGTGCATGCTGTCTAGTGTTGGAGAGTAAATAATAACATGTAACAGGATTACATAATTAAATTACAAAATATTTGAAGATGTAATCAGATACAGTCACTGAGGAAAAAACATGTTATTACATTACGTTTACTACTTAAGATGTAAGTGAGTACAGATGTGTACAAATAAAGGCCTTTTCTTTTTGGTTAAAAAACTTATGAGTAAACAGTTACCTTTAATTAGTTGCTTTGCATTTTTTCCACTGTGCTGTTTTTTTTTTTTTTGAATATTTGTAAGTAACCAAGGTCAGCAAAGGCAACGGGACAAATATGAGTGCTTCACCATCAAATATCAGATGGTCTGAACAGGCTCCATTCATTGAACAGTATCAAGCCAGATTTTGAGTGTTGCTCTTGATTGGTTCTCTTGTTTGTCTATGTCTCGTCCAGGCACCCAGCCTGCCATGTTTGTACCCTGCCAACCACATCAAAGCGGTTGGCCATGTTATTTGGAAACACCTTTTAGTGCTGGAAATTCAACCTATGTCATCACAGTATGGTATAAAGTTAATTTAGCAGTAGTGAAAATGCTGTCAACATGGAAATGCATGATGTCAAACCTGGGAAAAGAAGTTAATGTTATCAGTAAATTGTTATGTAAAATAATTAACCTAACTTCCATTCCACCATGTTTTAATTTTTATTTTAATCTTTTCAAGATATATCTTTTCTCTTTTGCTCAGCAATCTCTACCAGTCCAGTAGGCCACATGTTTACATTTCATCTACATTAATGACAACTTAACTGACAGTAAACAGTGTTGAGTAATGCAATGATCAAATCAAATACTGCTCCACTGATAGCTCGAACCAGTGTACAAAAGAGTTTTGGGACCAGAGAACCTCTTCATCTCAAAACAGCCAATTAAAGAATCAGAAAAACTCGCTGGGGAATATTAATTGTTGTGTTGACCCCAATCACACTAACAACCAGTGACTGTATGAAGATCAAAGATGTATTTCTACTTCCTCCTTATCTACAAAAATGAGGCCAAATATTCCTAATACAAACGCTTGCACCATGCGCTCATGGTGTTATTTGGAGTAAGAGCCTAGCACTAGTGCTTATTACTGCCAGTACAGCCTTCTGACAGGATCACAACCCCATTTTTAGCTTTAATAAAAACAAGTGAAACCACACTCATAAAAATTAACAAGCAACGTAAAGTTTATTCTATTTGTATTGTAGCCTTTTTCATATTGTCCAAGTGTGCGTGTGAATGCATGTTTGGGTATGACTAGCAATCAATAATCCTCTAGTGATTATTTGTCGTAATTGGAAACAAACTAGATTGGAAGTCTGCCCGTTGACCCCTGGGATGCAGCTTTTCATTACTGGGCTGCTCTATTGTGTCATTGAAGGCTTGGAGAGACATTCACTGTGTTACTGCTCACTGATGCTTGCTGTGCACTGATAAGGCGCATGAAGTAGTGATTTAATAATCGTTGCATGAAATTGAACACAGTCGGTTTGAGCACTGTGTAGTACCCTGTAAATGGCACTGGTGATGTGAAATCGTTTCAGAGCTGAAATTACAAATGCAAAAGCTGAATTTGATTAAAAGACTGAATGAGAAACTAGCAGCAGTTACCTGGATCTGACTTCGAGAAGGTGTCCATGTCCAACAGGTTTCTGCAACAGAGGGAAAGAAATTGTTAGAGACAGTATTTTTCAATATGTTAGGCTGATATCTACTTTGTACACAGTCATATTTAAGTAACTGTTTCAGTCAGGGCAGTGTATATAGTTTATTTATGATATAGTATATTTATATCATGATGTGCAATATATTGATATTATATTTATATCATGATGTAAATGCATATCTTAATCTAGTTCTATATAATTAAGGGCCTGATCACTTCATGTGAGGCAACCAGTAGCTGTCTGCTAGCTGTCGCAGAGTCAGTGGTAGCAATGGAAACGGTTATCCACAACCCAGTGAGTGATGTCACAATGGCTCTGTCCACTGTTATAATTACTGTCTAAGAACACAACCGTAAAGGATAACAAACACAAACAAACAAGACTGCCATGCTGAGACACAGTGAAGCAAGTGCACTGGCTAAAAGGCATGAAAAAATATTTTAAGGGGGCCAAAGCAATGGTAGAAATAACAGTGACTGAGAAGTCACTGGTAATAGTTCCACTTTGTGACAATTGCCAGTGAGAGTGAAAGTTAGCTGATGCAAACTATCTGATATAACTATCTAACCCTAACCCTATCAGCTAAAGTTAGCTCTCTAAACTAGTCTGTTTACATTGCACACTTACCAACTAACAAAATAACTGATGCTTTTTATCTTTTTCATTTTAAGAATTGACAGTGTTACTGTGATAAAATCAGGCCACGTTGTATTGTACATCTTTGGACAGTAAAATGAAGCATTTTAATTTTTCTCTAATAATTGCTAAAGCCTTTCTTCAATTTCATATTTGACTTTAACTATTAAAAAATGTCCGTTTTTCCACAGATGAATATACAGATTTTTTTTTCTAAACAGCCAGTTTTAGGTTAGAGAGTGAGATCATAATTACACTGCCTGACAGCATTGCCCACAAAGACTTAATATATACACTTAGTATACTGATATAAAATATTAGTGGATTCCAACCTATCTCCTTACCCGTTATTGTATTAAAAATACACTCTATGGATGTTGTTTTTGCCTTCTGGGTGACAGCACACAGAGAATGGTCACTTAACACCTGGCAGTGGGGTTTCAAGTGAGATCTGCACAGCAAAAAGGCTTTCCTTTAAAAAAATAACAAACTGTTATCAATTGTGAATTTTCCCTGACCTCTAGTTTGATTTATTTACATTATAAATACTGGGTTTGCTTTTTTATTTTCAGATGATTAGTCACACTTTAGTTTCATAAAGTATGTTGATTTGAGGCAGTTAGGGTTAAGGAGAGAGGAGTACAGAAAGAAAGAGGATGCAAAAAAAGGGAGAGAGAAAAGGAAGAACCAAGTAAGAAAGTGGACAGATGGTGAAGTCAGGATAGTTACAGTGGAAAAACAGGAAATGTTAAGCTGAGAAAAATTAATAAATAAATGAACAAACCATGACACTAACAATAAATTGTACAAATATGGGGGCTGAGCCCCCTTTAATGTCCAGCTCTTGAATGGCTCCTGATTTCAATTTGTTTAGTTTATTTTTGTCAGCGGAATTTTCCAGTTAGCTCAACCACCAACAAAAAGAAAAACTGTTATGGTGCTTTTCTCATCCCCTGGTCAATTATATTAAAGATGGCACATAAGAGGCTTTCATGTTTCCTCATTTCGTAGCCACAGCAAGGGAGATGAATCAAACACACACACACACACACAAATACAAAAACACAAAGTAAATCAAAACACACAGACATCAAATCATTGCCAGGATTACAACCTAATTTCCTTCTAACAACATGACACATTGGTGAGAAGTGACTGTTATAATAAACACCATGTTCAATGAAGAGCTGAGGAGCAGTAACTGACAGATGGAAACTCTTCTCTCCAGAGGGCTTGTAGCTGTCAGGGTGACAAGGAGCAGCTTAGAGCAACTGTGGGGAGCGTCACAGTGTGCACCCTCACATGTTAATGCTGGTCTGCACATGTTGACATACATGTTCATGTTCATGCATGAGCCTCAGCATAAAGTACTCCTCCCCTGCTAATACAGTGTGACAGTTTGTAGTGCTAAATCACAGATGCGTTAAGAGCCATTTTGGTTCCTTGTGCAAATAAATGATTTTATGCCATCTTCTGCCCAGCTGAGTCAAGATGAAACTGGAACTTTCATGTTCCGTCCAGAATTGACAAAACCATATTTAAAATCACATTGAATCCAAATTATTTTAACTTATAAAACTTTGATGTTAACTACTTAGCTACTTAACAATGCTTAATGGTTTGGTTGATTTGGGGTCTCTGATATCTAATGAGCAGATCATTTTTGAGGTAAAATCCCTCAGTCATGTATTTAATCTTTCACACACAGGAGCTGTCTCTTCAGAGGGCTCAGAGTGAGGTCCTGCTTCTGCTCTGCGAGCAGTGTATGCTGACCCACCACTAAAAGCTGATTCACACCATTAAGCAAGGGCTATGTTTGCTAAGTCAACCAGGGGTGGGTGCTCGAGCTTGGACACCTCCACAACCACATCATCTGTAATATTAGTGCTGGAAATTGATGGTCTTATATTTGTGAACAGGTGACTATGCAAACTTGAAAAATTCTAAAATTCCCTCCCCAAAAACATAACTTCTGTAACTTTACATGGAGTTCGAAACTTTAAGTCATTCAGATCTGTCTGTATGACCTGCATAAACTGTTCCAACTAGGGCTGTCAGTCGATTAAAATTTTTAATCTCCATTAATCACATTAGTGTCCTGAGTTAACGTGCGATTAATCGCAAATTAATTGCAAATTTTTTACCCTGCTCTATATGTAACTTAA
>JAPZDV010000012.1:27500342-27511105 GCA_029814665.1 Acanthurus lineatus
GTTCACATTTACAATAAATACAAATTACTTTTGTTTTGACCAGAGAACCATCGGGCAAAACTTTAAAGCTAAACTTTTCGTTTAAAAGTCCCTTTTCTGTATCCATTTCTGCTTTGTAACCGTTTGCAATGTTATTTTAGCGGCACTTCCTGAAACTACGGGAGCTGGCAAGGCACAGGCCATGCGTGCGTTAATCGCATGTTAAAAAAATTAGTGCCGTTAAAAGGAGTTTGAGTTAACGAGTTAGTAACGCGTATTTAACACGTTAACCTGAACAGCCCTGGTTTCAGCACCATCAGTTAATGCAGCTCCTTAAAATCATCCATCTTAATAACTCTCAGCCTCTTATCCAAAGCTGTCCATCATCTAAGATCCCATCTCTGTCGAGACTCTATTCTCTCTGTCCTCAACCCCCGTCAGTACACCCCTGGAACAAACTCGTATGCCCATTGCACTGGCTGTCAAACTGCATCATAGTCATTACTCAGACTCAGATCTACAGTACCATAAAGTTCTTGGGCATTCCTTGTTGGGTAGCCCACTCCCCCATAACATCTAAAAAAAAATAACTCTACCCCCTGAGGATCGAACCCTGGTATCAGAGAAAAATGTTTATTGCATTATCTGCAATCTATAGCAAGTCTAGATTTTAGTTCTATTTTCTTATACTCCCTATTTTCCTCCAAACTGTCTCTTACACTAACCCTTTCTTTAGCTCACTCTCTTTCTCTTGGAGCTCTTGCTTCCTTTCTTTTTCTCTTTCCTGTTGATCAAGCTTCATCTGTTCCTCTTCTTCTGGTGCATTTAGCTTCAAAAACTCTATTAGTTCTTATAGTTTAGGCTTATTCAGCTCAGGTAATTGTACACCTGTTACATCTGTTACAATGAAACCCTGTGGCTCAAAATGTGCCATTTTAGCTCTTCTAATGTGAGGAAAGCAAGAAAGGGGAGTCAATATAATGAACAAACAACCTACAGGCTACCAAAATCAGATAGTCCCTAAAAAGACACCCCACATCTTGGGTTTGCCCCTACAAAAACCTGATACACTGCATAAGGCCTAAATTGTGATTAAATGAAAGATTTTTATGGATCTTAATTTTGGCAGAGTGAAAATGTGTTTACACAGAAAGCAAAGCAAATTTTCATTTGATCAATTCAAGATGCTCAACTTATTTATTAACTTGAGTAAATAATGCATGACAGACATTGACTTTGTCTGAGTGTGTGTTTGTGTGTTTCCTCAGTCTCTGAATGAACTTTGTCTAGAGACCTTCATTGTCTCTCCTTAAATGGCACAAATTTTGCCGCACTTTCTATGAGAACATACCTTAATTTTACTGTCCAAACTCATCCAAATAGTTTTATTACCTAAACTTTACCAAACTGTGGCAATTTTAGAAACCTTTTTAAAACTGGAACTAGTTCACAATAGTAAACATGTTTAAAACAGAGACTGTTTCACGAGAATAACCAGGTGTTAGAAAAGTGTCTCAAACAGAAGGGAAGAGGACACCAAGTCCCTAAATAAATTATGCCAAGGCACTATTTGATAAATTGAGCATGAGCATGTTTCATCAAGAGAATCAAATATCACTAGCTTGACAAACTGGCCAGTCAAGTGGTGAAAAAAGAGAAAACACTCTTCACAGTCTACTCTTCAGTCTTTATTGTCTTAACATGGCCGTGTCAATAGCAGACTTAGCATACTTTTTTCAAATTAAATGTTAAATAAAGATATAAATATATATAAATATTATATAAATAAAGAATAGAAAAAGATGAATATAGAAATAAAGCTAAGATCAAGATTTTGGTGCTGAATGAGAATTGTTTACAGCAGGCCAGATGACAGTGGATTAAGCAGAGTAACTGCAACATTTAAACAGCTTAACAAGATCAGTCATCAGCTTGACTTGGTACCACCAGGGTTAAGTGATTTAAATTAATTGACACTTTTTCTAGGTTAAGTTGTGTTATTTCACAAGAAGTATTCCGCTGAATTAATTAATTGTATATTTTTAATTGTATCCATGAACATCCAAGTTGACCTGCAAGATAGCTTAGAGAAATATGTGTGAGTTTGTACTATATTGACTGAATTTCACTACCTATTTACTACTTTATCAGGTCATCACTGGTGAAGTTGGATATATAAATATCAAATTATCTAAATCCTCCTGACCTTGGTATGTTTTCCTTACTGTAAGCATCATGTAGCTGTTTATGAGTCTGATATTGTTCTTATTAAAACCCTTAAAGTTGTGTGTGTACTTCATTTTTGAAGCTTAACTTCTAGGAGACATTTGACTCATTTATGTGACAAAGGTTTTTGATTGTAATGTTGCCTTATGCTTGAGACCTTCAGGATATGATACGAGTATGGGGTAAGTTGGGTATCCAATCAGAGCCCTTCCCTGCTGAGATTGACATTCTCCAACTGAGAAGGCCTGGCTCCCTGTGCTCACTGACCTGCCTGGCATTTCATTCTGAAAGCACCACAATGTCACTTTTTAGCATGAGGGTGCCGTAGGTGGTCCCACTATGCTGCCATTACAGTTGCAACAGCTCTCAAATGCCTTCACAGCACCACAATGAGGAGCCCCAAAAACGTCCTACACTCATATCATCTAACACTCAGTTCAGGTACCAGGATAAAATTGTCTACTTCCATCTACCCCATTCACATCTAAAAATTCAGGAAATATTTTTCATTTCAAAAGTATTTTCCGTCCCAAAAGTGTCACTGTAGCTGTCAGACACAAATCTGCTCTGTACCTGAAATTTAGCTAGCTTGCTAGAACTAACTGACAAAAACTCACAAAAATGGAATTTTTTGAAAATGGAAAGACCTGACAAGCATACCAACAGCTCAGCTGGCAAAAGCTCCAAAAAATTATTAAGAACCCCTGGCCAACTATAACTCTTTAATTATGAAATAGCATACCTGAAGGATTGACTGTAGCTCTGTGTTTTTGTAACATTCACCATGGGATTGTTAAAGGTTTTAAAAGGCCACAGCCATAAGAAAATGATATTTTGGAGGCCTTTAAATAGTTAAGTTTGGGAACCTTTTCTTTAAGCAGCCATGTTTTTAGCAGCAGCAGTTGTCTACAGTCAAAAAACTCTGATTAACCCCCGGTAAACTGCCTGCTGTGCATCACACAGTAGCCCACGCAAGGGTGGTAGCTGAGTTTGCTGGTAAACACAGAGAAGCATTCAGCAGCTTAAGACCCAGAGGGCGCTATAAGATTGATAAGTATTGGATTTACATTCATAACTCCTAACAGACACTAATGCACACTGTCTGCTGAACGTGTAATTAGACAATTGTTTAACATGTTTGCTGTTAAAGCTTTTAGTTCTTATAATGTCTCAGATGTTCTATTTGCTTACCAAAATGTTACCCAAAAAAACAAACTTGCAGCTTTTAATTGAAATACTAGTTTCCAAAAGTCACTGGTCATATATATTATAACTAGTCATAACTTTATAGTCATAACTCTGCTGCTAGAGGACACAGTCAATGGAAAAACACTGCCACTAAATGCTCTGATCACATATTGCCAACCATATCTCAACCAAATGGCTGCACAAAATTTTACAAAATTTAGAAAGAATTAATTGATTAATTAAAAAGGCAAATCATTCAGTAATTAATTACTGCTATCAGCTACATAAAAATACAATTTTTAACACCATACTGTAGTTGTTATAATCATTTTAGCATGTTAAAGCCCTTTATTAGTGATTTCTAGGTATTTTGGAGCTACAGTTATATTCATACTTCTGGCATCCCATCAGTCAGGAGTGGATGATGGGTAGGTATTGGGTTAATGAGTGTTTCACTTGCACAGGAGGGGAGATCATTTATTCCCACTGTCTCATTTAAACAACTGTGTGCCAGTTGTAATTATTGAAGACTGCAGGGTGGCTTCCACGCTTAGCTTGTCTAATAGGATCTGGAGGAGCAGAGTTTGGGTGGCAGTCAGGCAGGGTGCTACTTATACAAGACAAAAAAACTGAGCTGTTTCGACATTATTTAGCGGCCTGTTTAACCCACATGCACACTGACGCGTCATCTGACAGAGCTGTTTACACACACATACGCACCATGTTTACACTTTCTTCTAACCTAGTCTTATGATGGAGCCTCCATATCGTCATGCAATGATCAAATCAGATTAGTGTATTTACACAGCAGAACAATTTTCTCTCATAACTGATCTATTTTCATGACAAAATACAGTCTGACAGATTTGTACACAGCAACAAGCCTGTTAAGTGTAGAGAAAACACGTCATCATATTTTCTGTTTCATCACACAGTTCAGATGTTGAAAGGAAAACAGGGGAAGAGCATAAAGGATGATTTAATATTGTCTTTAATACTTTAATAAAACATTTACATGATCCTGAGACTTTCTGTACCATTGAATGCCAGAAGTTTTCCTTCAGACAAACAATACTGACTCTATGTAAATTTTCAGCCCTGTTTCCTGTAAACCTTATTTGCAACAGGAAACATTTGTTAAAGAAACTATATATTGGTGCCAGTCACATTTTTTATCTACATGCTGATGGCACACCTCTGTACTCTGTATGCCCACCATTCTCCTGACTTTAGTATGCTACATAAATGTATTGCCTATATCATGCACTTGCACACAAACACACACATAAGTACACGTACACACAAAGAAACATTGTGTAAAGGAAGCAATTACTTTTCCCATCACCTCTTTGTAATTGGGGGAAAAGAATTGTTGTATAGATGAGGTTTTTAGGGGACAGGGTTGGGATCTTCAGACCGATGTGGTGGTACAAAACGAAATGCTGGAATAGTGTTTTATGTTAACTTTAAGAAATGTTTAAGCAAAGTGGAAGAATTAATTAAAAGAGTAAGCAATAATTGCTGATGGAAACATGCCTTTTAAGGTAAACTATTACTAGAAAGAGCATCTTTCACTACTTTCCTTGCTGTATTTACTGGAGCAGAGACAGAGCATCAGTCCATTACCACCACCCACTGATACAGACCTGTTCCAAAAATGTCAGAATGTGTGTGTGTGAGGGTACAAATTCATTAATTAATTAATGAAAGCAATGCTAATGCCATTTAACAGGTGGGAAAAAAGAAAGACGCTATGTGTTGACTATAAAAAAAGACAGTGTAGCAGACACACTGCTCTGAACCATGCACAGAACCCCATGACAGAGATAAATGGACTGAAACACACTCTGCACCCACTTTTCATCCAGACTGTTTAATTTTTTCCACAAACAAAAACTCAGACCACTAGAAAAATGTTAAAGATGCAATAATAATAATAAATCTACACATAAGAGCTTTATGAGACATAACAGTAAAATATTTACTGATTAAGCAAACTACTATAGAATGATTTCAAATTTGTGTGGATGAATGCACTCACGTTGGTCCCCTAATTCAGTTAGTCAACAATAACCCAGAATTCTATAAAAAGTTGGTCAGGCCAGTTGATCAGAGTTTCTACTATTAGGAAATTGATGGTTTTATCACTGAAGAGAAATGTGAGTCTTCATTCTAAAAATTTGAAAAAAATATAACCAAATAGTACATTGCTGAGCCCTAGTAGAGGATTTTCCTCTAAATCTTTGTATATGTGATTTACAGTTCTGAATTTGCTCTTCTTTCCTTGTCCCAGTGTGACATCAAACAGCTGTTATATACTTGAAGCAAACCTGAGTGGTCAGTTGCATCTGTCTGCCTGTCTTACATTAATAAACTCATTCTGTGCAGGGACATGACTCCTCCTGCCTCTCGCCTGATTCTCATCTCCCTTCTTTACTTGCATCTTATCCATTTGAAGAGAAGCCTCTGTGTCAAGCAACTTAACCTGAATGGGGAAGCAATCCACCTCATTACCACCTGCTGAGGCTTTGAGCAACAACACGACATCTAGGCTCTTGGAGGATGAAACCCTTAATAGAAAAAAGAGAAGGCAGAGAATAGATCAAATGGGATGTTGAGTGCATAGAGACAGACTGATTTCTATTTCCTCCAGGTAAATCCTCCTGGTTTTACCAAACAAGCTGATTCCTATCAAGATCTAAAAAGGGGGGATTGGCACCAAAGTCAAAAATCAGGAGAGCCGTAAAGTCACATAGTCACCTCCAGATAACCTCCCCTACAGTACACACACATTAACACAACAATGTGACAGGGTGGCTACATGAAAACTTTTTGAATCATCCAAATGTCAAATATCTGTCAAAACACATCAGGCGTGTTCTCTCAGACAGAGAATGATGAAAGGAGCTGAGTTTGGAGGACGATGTTGGTGTAGCAGCTCAGATCAGACTGAGGTAGACACAGTTCAGAGGCTGACTCGTTGGGAAAGGCAGCAGTTGTTCAGATGGGAAGGAATAACAAGACCACCATGACGCGACGACACAATCACTGAGTTAAAATCCACCTTCAAGGCTATTTCTGTCACCAGCTCTGCTCGTGATGCACATCATCTCAAATCATCTTAATCAATGCCAGTAGAGAACTTTGGGTTTGCTTACATGTCAAATTTACAACAAAATCATCCAAATGTCTTCAATATGCTTACATTCTGTTAAGTAAATCCATTTTGCATCATTTGATTGACAGGACTTTTGAGCACAGGTTATCATGTGTTCAGAAATCTCACTTGTGGTGTCAGGACTTGAACAGGAAACAAACATTTATGAGTGGAAGCTAGAAGTCATGACTACAAGAATTAGACAGGAAATTATGCTTGTACAATGCTGACATGATAGGGAAACAAAGGTGGTCAGTTAAGCCTGTGCCGCAGATCTGGACTCCATTTTTACATGTCTTGCTGTGCAAATAACTTCTACCTACCAAAAAAATGTGTAATTGATGCAGCAGAGGAGCCACAACATGGTTGTAATGACTGCACTGTAAACCACTGAGACAACTTAGGTCATATTCCCTCTGCCTACTCTTTTTTTTAACTTTTTTTGTTGTTGTTTTTTGTTTTTGTTTTTGTTTTGTTGGGGGGGGTCTGACAACATAATCAAAAAAATCTCTACAAAATAAACATTTTCATTAAAGAGTAAAATCTCTCTGTTTAACCAGGAGCCCCAAAGCTAAGCTAGTTTGCATGTGTTGCTATAAAATGAGTACTGAACAACTGGGAGGTGGGTGTGAAGGTGTGGCACAATGTACTGAAACGCAGCCAATGAGATCAACAAACAGAGACAGACAGACGGAAAACATCACTAATTTTCTTGGCCCTAGTTCAGTTTACCCTCATAAACAGCTGTTGCCACACCTCACTCTGTAGATTTTGAGTTGATATTGTAAAGTAGTTTGAATAAATAAGGCTTTGTTTTTGATCAAATTTTGCACACTTTCTTCTCTCCTGTACCAGCACAAGTGGGGGTTCCAATTGAAAGCTTCACATTTGAATGATTCATTTGGGTGCTGATGATACAACATGTTCAGGGTTTTGGGAGAGAGGATTTTTAGGTTGAACAGCACTTACTCATTCACTCACATATGATTATCTCTAGCTCTAGCTCTAGTGGATTGTTAACATACTATAAGGGAACAATGGAATATGTCAAAAAAAATAGTAACTGTAAACAAAGCTATCTCTAACCAGGATGGCACACATTCTGAAGCAGGCCAAATGCAGCAGTGTGTTATAAGTCAACTTCTGTTCAACATAAAAAACTGCAGACAAGGAAAAACTACTGGAGCTTCTGCATAGCTGCAGTGATTTCTGATATTTCCAAGAACTACTCATCATGTTCTCATCAATTTGACAGCTGATGTTTAACTAATAGCATTAATGATGGCTTGTTCAGCCAGCAAATCAGTGACTCAACATCAACAACAGCAAGGAGCTGGAACTGACCCACCCAAGTGGATTGCAGCCATCGTGTTTGGCTGCAGTCCATTCGGGTTGCAGCCATCCTGTTTGGCCAGTCAAGCCAGTGTGAGAAAAGCTCGCTTTGTCACTGGGATCCACCAAAATTGCCAACCATCTGATTTGCTGGAGGTTCCTTACAGCTTCAGCTTCATGGCTAAAGGTTTCTGAACTTTTTTCTCTTGAAGGTGTGCAGTTCTCCTTAAAAAGCCCAGACTCATTTTAACTCCCTCTCCCTCCATCTCTCTTTCTCTCACCAAACCTCTCTCTGTCTCTGTATCTCCCACGTTCACTGCTGATGTCTGGTTGATCTCCACCGAGGATCTGTCTGGGGTCCTTGAGCCAACCCCATTCTGTCAGTGTCAGGGAACTGAAACAGTCCCTCTCTAACCCTCTGGACTGGTGGGGACACTGAGAACCATGAATAGCTTGTCCCAATCAGCAGCTTCAGGCTCTGTTAGCAGACATGAGCCAGGACAGGGAAATGCTTCTGTCTGAAAGAACACATAGGTCACTATTTTCTGGTCTTTAAGTTTTGCTAGGTGTTCTGCCAGGGGGCCTACGCTTATCCTTTATGTTTGAAAACAATACTAGTATACATTTTTTTGCCTAATGGGGAAATAAGAAAATTATGCAGGCAAAACATAATGTATTAGATGCATTATTTAATTTTTGTCCTCCCAGTCTGAGACAAATTGGACACAATTCTAGATTACATTTATGTACATTTATGTACATTCAACAGGACTGGTCAGCATTTGGGTCTAAAGGCTCTCACTGAAATTTATAGTTTTTCTTTTTAAAAACTTAACAAAGGCAGAAAAAGCACTGGGTTCACCAAGTTTAATGGCAGGGGAATGGTTCGTCTCACTAGCTAAAGGATTGTTTTTATTTGTCAACCAGGACAAACTCATGTCGTTTATAAGCTAAAAGAAGACTCGTTCCTCTTCCTGAAGTGACTACTTCAGTTATTTACAAAATAAAATGTGGATCAGATGCTTTAAAAACCTATTCCATGATTGCAGCCCCAATCCTGTAACTGACATGCATTTTAATTGTTCAAGTGCTGTTTTCCTTTAGTTTAGAAATGCAGAAAATGCATTGAAATGCAACATGGCTCTAAGCAGAAATTTAAGAGAAAAAAACAATACAAATAATTTTTTTCCCCAAAGCATATTTGGTGAAAACTGAAATAACAGAAACAAAATTTTAACTTTGTTTTGTTAATATGCCTGTGACAATTCTGACTTTGACATGCAAAAATAACCTAATAAAGTTATTTATTTAATTCATTGCTAAAACTGGTAGACGAGAAAATATTTTAAAAATCATAAAACTGGTTATCGAGCATACACTTTATGCACCGAATGCTGGTGTGTAATGGCAGTGGGGTTGTACACTCATCACATGCTGCCTGGAACCTCCAAAAAGCTTTGGCCTGCCCTGCAGTATTCAGCTTTGAAGTGCAAATTACATTTAAGTCTTGAAGGGGGGAAATGTGTCTGAATGCTATACTAAAAATATACTTAATTTTTTTTTCATGTTAGCAAGTGTTGGACTCCCAAGGAGCCTTTCAGGAGTTATAAGAGGTCTGCGTTCATCAGCCTTTTGACTTTACATCAGGAAATCAGCCAACGCCTCAATGTCAGGATGGAGACTGTCATATAGTCCAACCTGCTGTCATGCACCAGGTCCCAGCATGTCTTATCATTCCCCCTTTTTATATGTCCTTTTTCTGTGTCTCCATTAGGCTACTTTTTACTTTCTCTGACTTTAAAGATTGACACACAAACTTTGATCAATCTTTAAATACATTTTACATTCTCATTTTCTCTCATTTTTATGAACGTATTTATTAGAATATTCCTAAATTGACAGAGACCTAATTTATTTTTCTTTTTAACATCACCATTTTAAAAAGTCTGACATTTATTTTTCTGCTATTCTTACTCAGCATTAGTTTGTAACAGTGCTGCACAGTTTGCATGTGTTGGTGCTGTATTAGATTGTGCCTACGTATTATTAGATGCTTCTTTCATTCTTTTCTCTTCCTCTTCGAGTCTTATTGATAAAGGCTATTCATTCTTCAAACCACCATCAGTGCTCCTTCTCCGTGTCTTTTCTTAATTGTCAGTTGGCACATTAAATCACGCATCCATGTGATCTCAGAGTTGCGCTCTCTGGAGCTCTCCAAGGCTCTCAGAATAAATCCTGGTACTGTTGGTTACTGCACCCCCACGCACTTCTACACCCACAGCCCATGCAAATTCCTCCTTATGAAAAAAGAGTTGCTCCCAATGCTGATTAAAAACGTGGCGAAAAGTCTAAGATGAACAGAAAATGGTACAAAACAACGTACAAGATTATCAGTCTCTTAAAAAATAAATGCCGAAAAAATTGACCGTATTATTGATCATCCAAAAATATGCAAATACATGAATGCAAAAAGATAAATGATAAGTAAGTAGTGTGTTGGAAGAACATGTTTGCGGTGCCCACCTGCAGGAAACGGTGATTTCAATCTTTGTCGCAGGTACGGTGGAGTTGAGTGGGTCGAAGTCTCCGATTGTCGCCATGGCTGAGTGTTTTTGAAGCACTTCTGAATCGTTGAAGTTCTTAAATCGCAGCACTAATTTTTCCAATGTCAGTACGTGCTTCTTCCATCCACTGAGTCTCTGAGTGAATCGGCCGGCTCCGGTAGTAGTAGTTGTTGCTGCTGACGGTCGCTGGAGCGCAGTTGAGGGTTGGAGGCATACCTGAGGATAAGGCTTTCATTCATGGCGAGAGAGAGAGAGAGAGAGATAGAGAGAGAGAGAGAGAGCAGGTGGGGGTCACAAACGCGGATCCAGAAGCTCCG
>JAPZDV010000012.1:27511205-27525364 GCA_029814665.1 Acanthurus lineatus
CCCCCGCCCCCGCCCATCCCCCCCCCCCCGACCCAGACCCCCACCCCCCGCCCCCGCCCCCCCGCCCCCGGGGGGCCCACAAACGCGGATCCAGAAGCTCCGCCGCTCCTCATTTCTCCTCATCCATCGCCAGGTGGAGGCAGAGACCTCCACAAGTTCATCCGCTGTGCCTGATGGCAGCTTCTGATCAGGGTATGCGGGGTTGAAAGGTGCTGCAGGGGAGCAGGTGGAGGAGAGGCTACCGTAGGTGGGAGAAGCCTCTCAGGGACTTTACCACGTTTATGCACACTTTCATAAATGCACTTAATGGTTTCAGATGTTTTCTTTTTGACTTTTTGACATTATTACAAAATTAGCTTTAAAAAGGCCCCACAAAAGGTGGAACGTTGTACATCCTCTATTCATAGAGGATATAGATCAGTGAGAAGAGCATATTAGTCATGCTACTGAAATCCAACATATGTAACGTTGTCACACTGTCAATCTACAGTCTCACATGCATAACAACATTAAAGTTTTTAGTTTTTTAAAGTAACTGGGATCTAAACACCCTGGCCTGTAATGGATAATGTTCTACAAAAATGCTGCATTTAATCTAAGTTATGCACACCCCTCTAAATGCTTAAGAATCTCTCCAGGCTGCAGAGGTGGTGCTGTAGAGATTGTGAGGGAGCCTGGGAGGTGTCATGGTGGGAAAAAAATGTGTATGAATCCATAATTTGTGCAAACAAACTACTTCATTCATGTTCTCACTTTAATATCATGATATATATATTTGGCCTCCTCCACTGTTATAGAGGGCAAGAAACCTCTTTAGTGCTGTTTAATCAACTTTAAGTCATCTAGCAAGACAGCAAATTAAGCTGAGAAAGGAAAAAATAATGTGGTGTTTTAAGTGCCACAGAAATTGTGAGAAGCTAAAAGAGTGAAGTAAGAAGCAAACAATTCGAATGAGAAGCAAAAAAATACAGTGAAAAGAGTGTGATGAGCAAAAACACTGGACTGCAGCTACAGGACAACTGTGAGAAAGACAGAGAGGAAATAAAGACAGAAAATTGTGCACAGAGCCAAATGCAGAGAGGGAAAGAAGGGAAAGAGCATAAGACAGAAGAGAATGAGAAGCAGGCAGAGGAGCATGAGAAGCAGGGGAGCACAGATGCAGACTCAGTGGGAAACCCAACACGCCTTTTCTTTGAGGCATTAATCACCCTTCTACATTTCCAAACCCATTACATCTTAACAGCTTATCATTCAACATTCCATTGGCAGCAAGTACAAGTTAGGCCTATCAACAGTCCATTAATATCATAAATATTTTATGAATTAATAATTCATCAACCACTGAAACATGTTAGTATTCACAACGTTGCGGCAGCTGGAAGATGTGGTGGATTAACCACATGTGGGCTCTCAGGCTGAGTTCCAACAAGCATCAGACCTGCATCAGTGTCACTGTGTGGTTTGACCTCTGACCTGCAAATATAAATGGGCAAAGAGAATTTTACCCCAGAAATCAATCTATTTATGCTTTAAAGTTGGAACAATTCACAGAGCTTGAATTTGTTTTGAACTTAACCAGAAGTACAAAGTGTGAATTTTGAAACATCCAGTTATATAACTGCTTTATGCAATCACATTACATTTGACACAGAATTCTCATTTGCCAAACTGTACTGGAAGGTCGAATCCGTGTTAACAAAGACCGCTTAATGGCGGCTCAATTGCTAAGGGGAATAGACTGTGTTGTGCAAATAGTTAATACATCTCACTGCGGATGATTATGAATAAATCAGAAGCACAAGTACAAAGCTTGAGATTGTTTCTCAAGCAAATTCATTTGAAAAAAAAAAAGCGAGTCTCAAATGTGTTCTCTTTTCATTTATTCACAATTGCCACCTGCTTCTCCGTCCACCTTTCAGTGTAGTCTGCTGCCTGCCAACAATTACTTAAGAAGAAAGAATTACTTAAAAATGCATCAACTGTACAAAGAAGATACGTCCTTACACAGAGAACACCAGGATGAGTGCAATACAGCATTGTAATAAAAGATTCTGAAATAAAAATTCATTTGTAAAACAAAATAAAACTCTTACACGACGCAGTTACACATGGAGGATGTCATGCAAAACCAGTGAATGTAAAAGTGACAAACTGAGTGAAATTATTATTCAGGGAGTATTTGAAGTGAGAGACAAGAGACATTTTTCTTACAATAATTATTTTCAGCGATTTAAAAATGATAATAATGCTTCTGCAAGGAGCCTGTGATTTGCTGGTTAAGAGCTACAGGCAGACAGTAGAAATGATGCCGAAATAAGAGTACAGGACACCTTGAGTAAATTGGGCCTCATCAGGAAAGATATTTTCAAAAGAAAGCTCAAGATCTGATGGGGAAATGAGGCCATGACTAGGAGTCTCACATAAAGCCGGACAGACAGTTCTACTGTCAGTTTGTGTCGAGGTTCGAATTGAAACCAGTTTGCCAGCGCAGGCACAGAACAAATGCATGTGCTTTCATTCCTTGAAAAAAAAATCTTTGCAAATGGGATTTGTGGTACAAAGAAAGATTTTAAATTAAAATCTTGCAGTTCACCAAATTCTGCCAGTTACAAGAACAGCGGAACCTTTTGGGGAAATGTGCTGATACAGATTCTTTAAGTGTGTGATGGGAACATGGGTGCTTCTTTGATGTCAGCTTCACCCAGCAGAAAGACTAGAAACAGGTGAAACACCAAGTCAGACAGTCTGTGTCTGATCATACACACCTCACAGCACCTTGAAGACTGACTAACATGTCTCGTGTTTAACACAAACTGGGACTTAGATGTAAAACACAGACACTCAGCACAGAACTATTGGGCTAACACACAATGTTTGTTTGTGTGTGGCTTAAACAAACTTAAACAGCAAGTTAAAAAATAAGCTTTCCATGTGTTGGAATGCATGTTTTTAACAGAACTAAGCTAGCTGTTTTCACCCCAGTTTTTATGCTCAGGAACATGTCCAAGCTGCCCCTGTACTAAACAGAGATGTGACATCTCATCTAACTACTGGAAGAAAATGTTAATTGTTATTGTCCAGAATCTGTATGAAAGTTAAGTCTGCAAGTTAATAAAATTCTCTTCGGCAGTGATCTTTCTTCTAGAGGCAGAAACAAAAATCTCTGTGTACCAAATTTGGGGGTGAATGACAAATGTTTTCACTGACCTCATTCCCATCTTATTAACCTTATCCCAGGTGTACATAAGACTCAACAGCTCTATATTCCTGTACAACAACAACAAAAAAACATACAATCCTGCAACCAATTAAAAGAAGGGGCGACCCCGAAAAGCTTCATTTCAAGCTGCTTAATGCTCTACAGTCAAACTTGCATAAACAATCAGCTGCAGACACCCCTCTGCTCTAAAAACCATTTAAGTGACAGAAATACACCTGAAACTGGACCAGAGGAAACAGACATCTGATCCAGTGTTACTGAAGATAAAAAAGGCACAACAAAAGGTCCTGAGGTAAAGCAGCTGTCAAAACCGTTTGGCATCACCAACAAGCCAGTTTCAAATAACATCTCTCCACAGAATTCTCTACAGAAAATGATTCAAGAGTACGAGTGTAGCCAAGAGTAGCCCAGGCAGAAATGTTTAAGTATGATCTGAAGGAAGGTGAACATGATTTGAACAACAGTTGAGTGAAAACAGCTGGGCAGAAATCTCAGCACAGAGGGGATATACCTGGACCCCGTCGACCTCGCTTGACTGTAGTCCAAAGAGAAAGAACATTGGAAAGGCATTTGATTCACAGATTTGCTACGACAATGCTCAGGGTCGCTTGTGCTACCTTGTCAGTGCTACTGAAGAAGAAACGGTTGGATATGGCCTCAAAATATGAGGATATGAGAAATTAGATTGGTGCGGTGAAAAGATCACTTCATGTCCTGGATTACAAATCTAAACGCTGAGCTGTGTCAGGCCATTCAGGAGCAGTCCCTGTAGACAAAAATTCATTAAACTCCGTTTTTAAAGATGAAGAAAATACTGAATATATTGTCAAGGCTGTTAGAGGTTAGGATCTGATTTTTTAAGATTATATTGCTCACATGCCATATGTATGCCAGAACAGTTGTTGATTTCTGTAATCAACCCTTCTGTCCACACTGAAGACAGTACTAAGTAGTGTAAGTGCACTGTAAGACTTAATGTCCATTTCTTTGTGTCTCAGCTTTGTGTGAGGACAGCTTTCCAGTGTGACCATTCAGTTCAGATATAAACACTTCTACTCTTAAATGTATTCAGTCGACACTTCATACAACACTTTGGATACTTGAGTTGAGACCGTGGCTATAATAGTTCGCACTGTTTCAAACTAATGTTTTTGTCAGAAACAACCAAAATGTTTTCATAATTTAGATAGTTCAGTTTCTGAGACTTTTCAAAACCAACAAACAGTCTGCTTCACAAGTGATGGACCAGCAGTGCAGAGGTGAGAAAGCTGGCAGGATGTGAACTTCTCTTACAGCACTGTGTGCATCCTTATCCCCATTTGAACATCGGATCTCGCCCCTCTCCCTGACAGCAGACTCTTTAATCCAACACTGCAAGTGGAGTCCTTCAGAACATGTGTAAACATTTTTGCCTTCAGATGTGATCAGACAGGTCGCATGTACTGCTTTGTGTCAAGAGTAGTGAACCTTTAACTTCAGAGTGATCTTGCCAAGACTGAAACACAGTCTGATTGGTCAAAGAAGATGATATAACAAGAGGACCAAATTCGGGCACTAACACACACAGCTGAAGCTTCATATTAGCTTTGGCTAAACAACGACAGCAGACTTGTGTCCAAACTCCTACACTGTGGTCACACGACAGAAGGATGGTGAGTGCAGACAGAAGGAATTATTACAGCAGTCAGTAACTCTTCAACATACATATGACTTGTGAGTATAGTATTTAGAAAAACTTTTACAATTTAACCTTATCCTGTAGGTCTAGACCTCAAAGCTGTAAGCTCCACACTGATTACACTTATTCTGATTTCAGTCTTCTGTGCCAATTAGAAATTAAACAAGCCTAGTGCCATTTCTGCCAAAACACATTAAGTGCTGTGTGTATCTCATCTTCAAGATCTGAATACAAGATGTTTCCACTGCTTATACCAGTTAACAATGGCAGCACAAAACGAGAGAACTCAAAACACATTTCTTTCTGTACAATGGACGGTCACTGCAAGGGCTTTTTAGGGATTTTCCAAATTATAAAGAGATTAAGAGAGAAGAAGGATGAGTTCTTTATATTCTGCCTGTAACAGGTACAGAACATGGTCACAGCCACTTACATTTCATTATCCCTTTTTGATACTGTGGCTGAAGCCATTTCCCTCCCTGAATGTGACAGACGAACTCAACATGGAAGATTTAAAGTCCTGAGAGAAGTTGAAAGAGCACAGTAAAAAGAACGCGCAGGCATGTACGTTTTTTAAAAAAAAATCAAATGTAATTCAAGAAAAAAAAAGAATGCTTCACCCCTGAACTGAACAGAGATGCTTGGCACTTTATTGTACTGAGTCCAGACATGTTGAATCAACTGCGGATGGATGGATGGATAGATGCAAGCAGAAAAAGGGTCTGACGTCACATTGAGAGGGTTCAAACGATGGCATTGGTGCCTCTGAGGCCAACCCCGCGGGCGAACTGCTCCAGCAGGCCGGAAATGGCGCCGGAGGGGCTGGGCGCTGAGGACTTGAGGCCCACAGTGGAGCTGTAGGCAGCCAGGAAGACTTCCCGCACCGCCTCCAGACGGGCCTGACGCTCAGAGGGGAAGGAACACCTGAAGAGGAGAGAAGAAGGTAGAGAGAGAGAAGAATCAGAAGTCAGGGTGCATAATCATAATGTTGGTATTTGTTTGCCTTTTAGGGAGCAAAATAAACAGACAAAAAGGAAAAGGTTAGACAGGTAAGTACTATTGTAAAGGTGCTGTAGAAATAATAAATAGTAAGAAAGAGAGATGAAGCCTGGCAACAAAACAGAAGAGGAAAGAGAACAGAATGACGCAGGCAGAAAAGGTTTGGAACGGCCCCACTTGGGTTACAATGTACTCCTGAATTAACCATCACAGAGCTCACACACTCATCACCATCTTTCCTTCTCTCCCATCTTCCAAGTTCTCCTCATTCCCTTCGAATTAAGATGGATAGACATTATTTGCCTTTTCCGACTGCAAGCGATGCTGGCGGCACACACTCAATTTGGCAGTCAGATCAAGCAGAAATTAAAATGTGTCCCCTGCTGGGAGCAAAGAGGAGGAGGATGAGTCAGAGGGAGTACCCAGTGGAAAATTCATCTCCCCTGACTCTCCTTCACGTCTATCGTTGGTTCAGTGGGGGGGGGGGGCAAGGATCAGCAGAAAAAAAATCCTGCAAATTCCTTCAACATGAAACTATCTCTGCTATACAACAGCCATCTTTTACATGAGCACACACACAAACACTTCCCTTTGTGTGTAAAGAGAAATGATGACAAAGACAGATACTGGATTTTATACAGCAGAAAAATCGACTCTAAATTCTCTCTGCTGGAAACACACTGTTATATTTGACACTTTTTACATTATATGTTATTTATAGGCTGACATTTATGCTGATGCTGCACACGTGGAGGGACCATGTGTGTCAACAAAGACTGTTGATCTGCATGTCTGCATTCCTGATATGTTTGTTCTCTTTTACAGATTTTGCTGTTTCTGTTGTCAGACAACTGGAGAAGAGTAAAATAATCATTTTATCACAGCTCATGTGTCTGTATTTGTTAACTAGGAAATCATTCCCAAGCTGCTGCACTGCTGATAAAATCAGGATTTCATTATCATGACACTGTCAGACAAATGTCCTTTGTGAGTGGCTATAATGAAAGTGAAAATGAGTAATCACAGAAAATTAGAGGCAGCAAAAGGTTTTGTTCAATGTTACTGTCACACAGACTCTGACTGTGGCTGGGCAAGCTCACATCACATCCTGCAAAGCTCAGTTTTACACATACACATTAAAACGAAAAGAAAAGCTCTATTCTGAGCAAAGTATTGGAAAAAAAAGAATCTGGATCAGCTGATGACACCATGAAAAGTTGAGGACTGTCACCAGAGTCTTTATGGAAATAAAATCTACCATCAAGTGGCAAACTCGATAATTTGATCGTAACATTTGATCATAACACTTCCACTTTTCAGGGTGAGCTTCAATTCCCTTAGTTAAAATGGAAAAAGATGCACAGGGTTTCTTAGGAGATGTGGTGGATCATTGTGTCACACTCTTATCTAACTGAGCCACATGCAACACAGGAAAAAACTCTTCATTCATTAACTGAGTCGTAACACAAAGCCTGGAGGGACACTGGTGGAGGGTCTGTTCAGAGTTACTTACATCCGTCCACTGGGTCCTTCATCCTGAAAACTGAAGGGCAAGGGGGAGTCGTAGGCAGCAGCGTTAGCAGATGAGGTGGATGAGGCTGAGGCTAGAGGTGGAGGGAAGTTAGCATGGTCATGGATGCTGCCACAACCCGAAACGATCTGCCAGCTCCCGTAGTCTGTAGAGAGGGAGGAACCTGACCGAGTGTAGTCTGCTGCTAACCTGAGGGACACAACAGAGAGGATTAGCAGAGTGGACAGAGAGAGTCCTGTCTGCATCCAAGTATTCACTGCTCTCCTTCCCTGAGTGATACCATATTATAAGCAGATTTTCTGTATTTTTATGCCAGCCTTTATCAAATCTTCTGTTTCTCAATATGACAACTTTTCCACCACAGCCTGAATAAAAGACATTAAGTTGTTTAGGAAAACGTTATTTTTTTTGCACAAAAACAGGAAGATGAAAATTTGACTATTCCTCATATGAGGAAAAATAGAAGATCCTGTGTATTGCTTATGGCGGTAACTTTTAGACTATTTAAGTCAGTTAAATAATGAGTCAGTTTAGATACTGACTATTTAAGTCAATATCTATTAAAATATTTGCATTGTTTATTAAAAAAAAACTGATTGTAATAGAGAACCCTTCTTTAGCCGCTAAGTGAACTAAACTGATTTTTTAGCGTGCTAGCTGACACCCTAAAAATGTTTTGCAGTCAGGACAGAAATATTTTTTAAAAGGAGATGTCCTTTGTGTTGTGTTGCTGAAAAAAAGGTGTACATTTTCCTTCAAAGGACAACAAAGCTAATGATAAAACCAGATGTAAGTCTGAATCTGATTCTTTACACTCCCACACAGTATTGATTGAATTGACTAAAGTGAAAACCTCTTTATGGACTTTACCTGCAGCACTAAACACTAACCAGTTAAGATTTAAGACACAAACACACAAACTCCAGTATTTTAAAGTACCTCTACTGTTTTAAAATGACAAGCTCACTTCTGGATTATCAGGTCCAGAGACCAAGGTAAGAAAGAGCAAGAAGGAGCCATGAAATGTCTCATCAGTAATGATCAAATTCAGCTATTCTGAAGACTTCTCAGTTTTGTAATACTACAATTATGTCCAGTCGTGACAGTGAGGAGACAAGAGGAGAAGAGACGCTCAGAGTGACATAACATCATTTTTTTTGTTGACACTGAGGCTCCATGTGTTTGTATATGTGAGAGTCTGCTTGCATGTGTAGGGGGTCCTTGCATGCAGTGAGTCCCTCTGCATCACTATAGAAGAATATGAGTTCTACATTAAAAAACAACTTTTTTCCAAACTACTGCTGGTTGTGTGGTGTTTAAATTTCTAATCTGATGCCTGCAGTGCACCATGGAAACATCAATTGAAGCACTTGAAATGAGGTGCATCAATTGTCACTTTCAGTGCATTTGGGTCATTAGTAGTCCTTAATTATGTTTTAATGGTGTGAGAAGTTCTTCATTCTATTCCAGTAGTTGCTGGAATCATTTGAGAACATGGCAAAATAACTGTTTCATCTCCAGTGTCAGTGTTGATCACCAGAGGACAAGATTGTCTCATTGTCCATGCATGAGCTGCAGTTTGAAGCTGCAGGCTCTGCTGTTACACTGGTTGGTAAAATGAAGGAGCTCCAGACTGAAAGCAGTGGGCCTCTGGTGATCATCCAAAATTTACATTACTCAAGTAAAGATTGTATACAAAAATAAGATAGCACTCACAACACTTGGACTGGATGATGGTGTTTTATTGATTCACTTACCGTCTTCCGGGGACAGCCAACGGGCTGCTGCCAGTGCGTGTGACACCGTGTTCTGATTGGTTGGAAGAGGAGGAGCTGGAAGACCTGGCCTCATTGAGAGGATGGGAGAGGTGCTCTTCAAGAGGGTTCTGTTTATTCCAAACAACCATCTGAGGAGAGGAGGTGGTGCCTTTTCTCCTGAGGAAACAAAGACCTCATTACCATCTGCAGAGGAGGAGAAGCAACGGAACTGATAGCTTGTGATCTCACTTCACTGAAAGACTGATGTTGGCCTTAAATTACGGCAATGATGGAGTAAGAAAAATAGCTGAAATTGACTGGACTGGAACTCTTTGACTGAAGTTTCTTAACATTGATCTAAATGGGTCATTTCTGAAGCCCAGATGGACATTAGTGCTGCATGAAAAAACATTCAGTTGTGACCACTGTGTTGGCACAGAGGGGGTCTTCACACAGTCAGCTCTGATGCAGTGTTTGAATCTTTTATATCACTTGCTGAGCAAATGAGTTGCTACATTAACAAACCCATCGGTGCATTTTACTTCTAATTAGGCAATTCATTCTGTTAAGCCCTTAAAAAATAGCCAAAAGAAATAAAATCCCTGTCTTTGATGAGTCTTTATGTGTAAAACTGACCAGCTGGAGGCCTGGGGTTGGCTGGCGAACAGGTCCACAGTGTCATTGGCGAGGCTGGAGGCACCGCCCACCTCCTCAGTGATAAGGGAGAAATCGCTGCTCAGACTGGTCACACTGCCGCGATCTCTCGACTCTGAAACCAAACACACAGCAGCGCTGATTCAGGTTCCTAACCCCATACACCTTTGTCATAGTGGATATTTTTACAAACAACAGGAAAAGCACAGATGTATTCAGAGCTTAGAACCATAACTTCTGGGTTTTAGAAAAACTCATTAAAATCCTTCTTACATTTGTAACTCCAACAATAAAAAAATCTAGCCTTCCTCAATAACATCTCATTTGGCTTACTTATTATGTTTAGATAAGAATGGTAGTAAAAGAACATTAAAAACACATTAATTGTATTTCTTACATCTGCCTGTAATGTTAACACTATTTCCCATAAACTCTTGACCTTTGCAGGCTAAAACGTCACCCTTTGACAAGCAATTTTATTAAGTGAGTCTATGCGCGAGTCATGCAGTCCCAGGTTTGATCAAACACATCTAAAAGAACAGCAGGACAGAGAGGAGCAAAGGTGTGATGGCTACAAAGCTGAAAACTGACTTTAGGGGAGAGCATTGGTGAGTTTTATGGAGATAGACCAAACCAAACTACAATGACCTAAACCCACTCTGCAATGCTATAATTTTTTACTGCTTACAAAGGATTTGTTGTTTACTTTGTTAAAAGTAGGAAGACCTCAGCAAGAGGTTTAATTTTTTCACAAACACTGATGACAGAAAGGCTGAATAGAAGACTTTATTGATTTACAGAGTCCAGTGAAACAGAAGCTGGCTGACACATGACACTAAATACTGAACAGTCTTTGATCAGATATTGATAGGAAGCCATTTGCACTTGTGAAACTGATAAATTATGACACCAAACAGTACACTTTAGTATACTTTTGCATTTGCACAGCTAAAGTCTGCAGACATGAAGGCTGGTGATGCAATATGTTTTGGATTCAAGCCCTGCAGCTTTCTAAAAAGACGACAGGGCAGCATAAACGCCAAGAGTCTCTTTGCTTTGTCTCTGCTCACAGCACTCAGAACCTTTGATTTCCTCATTGCATCAGACCAGTGGCGAGTGGCAAGAGCTCCCAATGCTGCTGAAGCACATCACCAAACAGGCTTTTATAGATGATCTGATATGTTGGACATAGATTTTTAAAAAATGATACATTTAAAACATTTCTACTTTCATACTGGAAAAAATGGGTGGAGCTCAAAAAGAAAACATGGGAGATATTTGAATAGTTACATGGTTTTCACAACCACTGTTGCAATTCTAGCATCCTGACTTCATGGTATCCTTTAAATTTCAAAATGAGAATAATACATACACGTTGGCCTACATTTATAGCATATCCTTACATTTGATTATGCTCATGCTGTGTTTTAAACAATTTAGAAGTTCTGATATGGTAAGATCTTTTTTCTTTGTAAATTATTTAAGTGGAATTAGAGTTCCTGCCTGAAACACACTCATTAAAGCAACATTATGTACCTTTTTGCCTAAATTGACAGTTTAAAAATCATTCTGATTGTACAATGGACCTTTGTGGTGAAAGATGTCTCTGTCAGTCACTCTGCACCCTGATCACTAGTTACTGCACTAGGTACCTTGGAGAATCAAGTATCAAGTATGAAGTGGTACAAAACCCTGTATAATGTTGTGAAAACTTTGAGTGATACTTCAAGACATAAGTTTTCAGGACATGGTGAGTGAACTACATCTATATAACACTTTTCTTGGCTTTAACTATCCAAAGTGTTTTTCAATGCAAGTCAGCAATCGTTTCACACAGACACATTTAGACAGTAATGAAACAGCCTTCAGGAGCAATTTGGGGTTCAGTAGGTTGCCCAAGGACACTTCAACATGTACAGGAGTCGGAGATCAACTTCCTCTACCTCCTGAGCCATAGTCACCCCATAACACTGTTATGACACCACCAACATATTTTATTGCTCTGATTCATTTCTTTCTGTCCTAAATCCAATTAAAACCTCGGCAACCAGCAAGTACCTGCCAGTTTTAGCTTTTAACATGAAGAAGTTAAAGGTGAAGAGTAACTTTGTACAGGAGCACTAACAAGTACTGGTCTATTACTCGAATTAAGCTTCAAAATTTAAAAAAGAATAAATGTACATTTGAACTGAGCTCCATGGATCAGTGGTTTATCAGAGGCTCCCTGTATGTAGGCCTGTGTAGAGAGAGGAAAGTATGAAACATACTAACTTACTTAACTGGCAGAGGTCCTCCACAGTGAAATCGCTGTCTTTGAAGTGGGAATTCTTCCTTCTGAAAGATAAATATATGTTGAAATAACATCCAAAAGAAGAGAAAGACTACTGGATTCACCCGTTTTGCATTTGCCTGCAGAAGCTGGTTATTGATCAAGTTATTAACTGTAAGAGCACTATTAAAAACTTCAGCAAACAAAACCTATAGCTAACTACAGCTATACATCTATGATCAGGCAGACCAAAAGACAAAGAAAGAAACGTCACAAACATATAAAACACAATATGATAAATAGAGGAACATACCTCTGTTTCTTAACAGCAGAGAACTTCTCTGAGACAATGTGCTTCAAAAAATTGAAGCAAAAAAAGAAAATCTGTGGGAGAAAAAAACATTTTTGATCAGAGGGGAAACTGCAATCAAATATAAATAACTGCACACAGGAGTCCAAACACATTGTGTCCTCGCACATGGAACAGTAGTCTGAAGTGAGAGTACCAAACCATAGCTAGCCGTTTCCTGCAGGTTCAAATGCGTGAGTTGACTGTGCCTCAAGTAACATGATCTGTGGCTATCTTTATTTCTGTTCTACCTGAGACTGCTCTTTGGGAAGATATCAGCATTTGTGCTGCTTTGGTCAATTTTCTTCTTCAGTAATTGGTGAATGTTGGTGTTAAACAGCTCTTTAATAGAGAAGTGCTCTCTCAAGGACTGACACCAAAACATGAGGCTGATGTTGATGATTTCATCACTGACACCTTTTCTTTGATTTATCTGCACAACAGTCTGACTGATACTAGGTTTTCCAATATATTATCCATATTTGAGATAAAGATGATGATGATTTATTAATTTTCAAAAACTCAGCCCCTGATCTGGGATAAAGGTTTTCTGTGCCAAGATTTCTTGTTGCTTTAAAGCATGTATGTCAAAACTTATATAAAGTATCTGTGAATTTAACATTCGAAATTGTGCAAAAGGAAAAAGTTCATGTTGAGTTGATGCACGTAATATCATGTCTTTGTCAGTCTCCCTTCAGTACATCTTCAAAATAATATATGAACACTATGAATAAATAATAAAATAGAAGAAAAAGAAATTAAGTTGGAGGTGAACTTACCTCCTCCCCTTTGGAGAGTCGATCGGGCAGCATGTGACTGAAAATAAATACAAAAATATTTAACACATTATTTGCAAGTTACTAAAAAATAAGACTTGACAAAAGCCACTGTGTCAATGAAATGAATGAATCCCGTAAACCTGCATTTGTCGACATTTTTGATCTGAAACCAAAAAGTACTGCGAGTAACAAAGATCCAATTATGAATCGTTATAGTTCACTGAAACATCTTCCTACCAAAGACATTGTTTTAAAAAAAGTAGCTGGTAAAGAGATCAGTGTTACTTAGAGTGATCAAGTCAGTGTGTATTATTATAACATGTGCAGAGTATTTAAAAACAAACTGTCTAGAGGTATGAAAATACTGGTGCAAGATAAACTAGGCTCTAAGTAATTAGAGACATGTTTGTGCTACTGACAATGTTCAGTCCATGAAAAATACAGATTACTCCGCAAATTGCATGAATATGATTCAGGTACAACTGATTAAGTGCAGCAGCTACAACACCTCTGCGTGTTCCCTCTTTCTCTCTGCTTTATTCAGCTCCCTCTTCACTGATCTCTCCCTCTCTCTTTTACACAGACGCAGACACACACACCTTTTTCGCTTGGCCTGTGTCCCGAGAGTTCGGGCTACCCTGCTGATGGATAATTACATGGGCTAGCTGGCAGTGAAGGGGCTTTTTATGACACTACCTCTGATGAGCTCAAATTGGAGAGATGGTGTGTGTAATTATGAAAGGAGAACCCCAAGAGAGAAAGAGAGAATATGTGAGGAACTGTGGGAGGATAAAATATGAGGTCAAGAGCAAAGCCAGAGCCACAGTGCTTGTCTCCCCTCCCCTCTACCTTGGCCTCCCCTACCCACTGCTTTATTAACCTGCCACTTTGTAATTATGTGTCACAGACAAACACTCTGCGTA
>JAPZDV010000012.1:27525919-27544356 GCA_029814665.1 Acanthurus lineatus
TATGCGTCACAAACCAGATGGCACTAAATGCACCTCTGCGGTATTAATGCCAGTTAATGCACAGTCAGTTATGGCTCATCATACAGTCATCAAACTATGCTGGTGATGATTATTTTTACCCGAAGAGGAACCAGTCATAAGCGATGGTCAGATACAGGATCTGGGCCGGCTCCAGGCTGGCGTGCACTGCACCATCCTGTGAAAAATACATGGCATGAGTGAGTCAAACATTTCAAACAACCCATGATATATTAAACACTAAGGGCCAATCATCCACAAGACCTCATGCAGCTTGAGACAACCAAACCCAATTTCTTATTCTGTTTGAAAACCATTTCCATACATGTGGTCTGTAGTTTAATGACAAGCTGGAGTTGGACCATTTCTTTAAAAAAAAAATTACAGATTAATGGCATGAGGCACTATTTTAATAAAAGCAGTGAATACAGAAGAGACTAATTACAGCATGATATGGTTGGTATGGATGGTTAATTAGTTTTATGTGAAGTGGAGGGGTGCTGGAGCCAAGGACAGTGGATTCAGCGTGGGATTATCAAAGTCACTAATGAATGTTAGAGGCCAAATGAGCTGTCGGGTGACGGGTGTCATGTGAAGAGACCCCGGGGGAGAATACAGGAGATGAAAAGACGGGCAGATAAAAAAAGTAAAAACTTACTGCCCACAGAGAGAGCCTGAGGAGGGAGACGAACAGAGGTGTTCGGTCCCAGCCTGATATGCAATGCACCAGGAGGCCACTCTCATCTGCAACAACACACGACATTACCTTCAAGACACTGGAAAGAGCCCTGTAAAGGACCTGAAGTGCATTATCAACAGACTGTGTTTATCATCTACAACAGAGAAGCAGGTCTCATGAAATGCACACCTCATAACTTCTTTTTGCAAAATTCAAGGGAGCAGTGAATTATTGTGAGTTACAATAAACCTAGTCAGTGCTGAGTCCATCATAAACAAATGTAAATATTTAAAAAGTAAAAAATTAAAAACTAACCCCAACCCTAACCCTAAAATCAACTGTGTGACCTGAATTTATTAAGTTGCACACTGACAATAAAGCACACACACAGTTTAAGCTTGAAAGAATCTCAGCTCCCCTCCATAAAAGCTGTGTTCACTGACTGTTGGGCCACTAAGGCCAACAAACCACTTAATACAACTGTTATGTCATCACATTATTAAGTTGTTTCGGTGAAAGCTCAAAACACTGACCACGTAATCAGCCTCTTGATTTCAAGTCTGTGCATGTTCACATTGTACCAAAGATTTGAAAATGGACAACTGTTTTATTTAAGTCATTTGTTGTAAAATGTGGTTTTTATGTGTTTAAAATGTTAACGTTTATGTTTATGTTTTCTTCCTCTCCTCACTTTTCTCTCTTTGGTTAAGTTGGTTATGTGTCCACCCAGGCCAAAAAAAAGTTACTAATCTGGCAAGACAATGACACTGTCAGATAAAACTGAATTGTTGCAATATTTTGAAAGGCTTAATATGGCATAAACATTCCCACTCAGTTATTCACCTAATCATGTGTAACAGTAATTCTGAGCAGCTGATTAACACAGTCAATAATTCATTAAAACAACATGTTAAATCCTCTAGGGCTAGCATAGCAAAGTTAGCCTAACTGTCACTCTGTGCCGCAGCTGTACACACTTAATTACAGATTAAATTTAAGAAAAAAGCACCACACACTTTTTCTTTTCTAGGGCTTCAACTAACTAATTATCTTCTTCTTTGTATGATTAATCATTTTAATTTTTGTCACAAAATGATTAAAAATATGCATTTCAGTTTCCTCAAACCCATCTTTAAGTTGTTTATTCAATCTAACTAAAAATTCTAACTGGAAAGTTGTTCAGTTTACAACAATACAAGACAAAGAAAAGCAGTAAGTCTGAACACTGAGAAGTTGAAAGTGCTTATTTGAGTGAAAAATGAAAAACTATAAATCAGTCACCAAAAAAAACTATCAATAAATCAATGTTTAGAAAGCACTTAAAGGCTGCACCTTGATTATCTGCTGACCAAATTTACATTTAACTATTTAAACACATAAAAAAAACAAAAATCCTCTTATTGAAACCCAAGACTAACACTGTCCTAACATGAACCCTCAACAAAACCAACACCACCTACCATCACTGTTAATGATGTGGAGCAGCAGTTTCAGGTAGTTTTGAGTCTGCTCCACCAGGTCCCATGACTGAAAACACACAAACATACACACACACACACACACACACACACACACAATCGATATACTGTTGATAAAAAATTAAAACATTGGTATCACCCTTTTACTTTAGCCAAGACAATATCACCTTCATTTTTCTCTTTCAAGTTGGAGACATTATCTTCAGTTTATCCCAGTATATTCTGTAACCGTTTGTTTCAGCTCTTTGTTTAACCAATGAAACATTCAAAGCCAAGTCTCTGTGTTGTAATGGTTGCACATTTCTGAATAAAGCAGCCTTACTTATTCATACGTTTGAATTCTAAAATAAAAGTTCTGTGGGTTTGAATAATGTTTGGACGCACAGCGTGAGTCACTGAAGTTGAAACCACACTGTAACTATTACTGTATGTGTGCAGTGCAATGGTTATGACTCATGACCAAAGCACTTTGCAGTTTGGACAACAGATGGCACTGATACATCACAAATAGAACAGAGAAAAACTGAGCCTCAGTGACTCAATTGTGTAAAACTGAGTACAACAGAGTGAAGACATTCAAATACAGAGGAGAAGAGAGGAGAGGTCACCTGGTATTGGGTCCAGTCAATATTCAAGTTCTGAGTAAAGCACACAGGGATTGTCAAAGGAGCATCCACATAGTCCTGTCAGTGGACACGCAGGGACATCAGGTTAATACAAAAAGCTGAACTTTTGTATATCCACACAGAAGAGACTCACATCAGTGTGTATACCTGATTCCAGTTGAACACCAAACCTTCTGCTGTGTAGTCTCTGTCTTTGTATTCCTTAAAAAATTCACATCCTAAAAAACAAGAACAATATATGAAAAAATAATTCTTTTCTTGTCACACATTCAACGTCTATCTCCACATCATATCTTTTAATGGCAGACATTATAACATCTGTTAAGTATCTCTGAGAGCATCTACAGGTCAGCTTTACAACTTCTATGGATGCTTTCTCTGACTCTTCCACATTTAACCTCAGCTGTAATGGTTACAGGTCAAATAATATTCAAAAGAGTGTTGTGTTAAAATTCAACATTTTGCCAAAAATTTCTGAATCTCTTTTGTTCATTTAAATTCTATAGCACTGAAATCGTGCAAACACATTGTTTTTGTTACTTTCCTTGAAGTGGTAATCTGCAGGAATTTTCTACTTTATATATTATTTTGTAATGGACTTCTAAAAGATTATTCATTACAAAGGTTTTTCCCAAACAGCACACTGAGTATGTGGACTCATAACAAATTAAAGATCTGTCTGTTGTTTACTTTACCTCTATTTATTTCAATCAAGGAAAATGAACCTCAGTGGAGTGTCCTTTATCTTTTTGCTTCTTTCTGAGTCCAGAGACTCCTGTTTCTACACTGCTGTAGCAACAGAATCACTTTCTATTGCTATGTCTGAAGTTTAAGTTAGACAGAAAAAAGGGCAAATCATTCAGTGGAGTGAATTACCCTCCTAAGGCTGACACTATTATAGATATTTAAGTGTTTAAAACATTGAACCTTTTTTTTCATAAAAGCAACAAAAACATTTGTTTCTCTGTTACTTAACTGCTGACATAAAAACACATATAACTCTGTCTGTGATCTCAGATGCCTGCCAATCAACAGTACTGGCCCGTGCAGTGTATTGGAGTTTCTCTAACAGTATGTCTAAGAAGATTTACATTATTTGTTTACCTGGATAAGGCACAGAGAGCAAAGTGAAGTCTGCATAGCGTTGGGCCTTGTCTGCCTTCTCAGAAGAAGTCACACTGCAGAGACACAAAGAGTCAGATGACACATGGAGAGAATTCTTCAGCACATTCAGTTTAATAGTTCACAACACAAAAGTAGCAAACACAGCTGGAGTGGTATCGGTGCATACACACTGGCACATGAGCAAAAAGACACTGCTGGCATTTTATGAAACACTGATCATGACCTGGCTTCATCTGTTTGTGCTCTCTTGCATATTTTTTTACACTCAATTGTGTTAATACAAGAAACATCTATCTTCAAACTGATGTTATACAGTGTAATTGTTCACTGCATGTTTCCTTCCTTTCTAGCATTAACATCATTCCCTGTCATTCTCTGCATGTGTCTTAAGTTTGTCTTGGGACTGTGGCTCCTCTTTTTATCATTCACTGTGCAATTTCTGTTATGTGTAGTTACATATACCCCAAAAAAGCACCAAAGCAACCATGCTAAATGTAACCTAGCAGCCACAATCAACAGCTAAAGTGCACAAGCCCCTAAATCTACAGAGCTGGAAAAATATAACTCAATTGTCAGAAACTGCAAACATCTGAAGCCAAGCACAAATACACTGAGTCAATAGTCAGATGCCTCCCACAAGGTTTTTCCTTACAGAGTCCAGTGGAAACAGTGACCTAAATAACAGAGTGTGGATGAACTATTCCATGCTGTTTCTTACTTTAGGCCAAACTTAACCTTCTTGTTCTCCACCATCAGGTCACAGATGTAGCGAACAGAGAGGTAACGTAGCAGCTTAATGTCATGGCCTCGAACCTTGTCAAAGAGCTGGGAGTCGCCATTTCTGAAGGAGAGGGGAGAGACAGTGAGTGTGAATGAAGAAACGGAGAAGAAAGAAAGACAATGAAAAGTAAATATGAGACTTAACTTTCTCTTGGCAGATGTTTTAGTTTACTGACAAGTTTAAATGTTGTCTTTCAGTCAGTAACACATAGCTTCAGGTTATTCCTTGTTTTGTTGTCACAAAATATTAGAAACACTGACTTTGCTCACAGACAGACCAGAATCTGATGTTCTTTTTACACTAATATAGTTAAAACAATTTGATTACCTCACTGCACTGTCATCCTCTGGAACCTCCTCTGACTCCATCCACGTGTCATCACTGCCCCCTGAAAAAAGAATGTTCAAGATAAATATCTTCACTCAAAGTGAGGTTCATGACAAAGACTCAAACACTGTATTCCAATGGACATTTAAAATACATATAATAACAAACTTCTGCTATTAATGTCTTCTTAGCCGATTAACTCACATTGGGGTATTTTTTTCATAAAGTTTTGTCACATTGTCACTGAGAGGTCATAGTAGAGTAGACAAAGTACAGATTAGGAAGATCTGCTGACGGTTAGAGCCAATGAAAACAGGACAGTCAACAAAACGTTTCCATCACCTGCAAGGGTACTAGCCTAATGACCACATCATTATTTTATTTTATTTATTTATCTATTTATTTTACACTTTGTTTTTTATTTTATTTTCATTTTTGTTGACAATCACAAACAGTGATCAGCAAAAATACAGAGGGGCATCTCCAACATGTGTGGTTTTCTTTCTCAGTCCTTTAAATTAGTCCATTTATTTATTGGTATCACTTTCCCTGTAGGTGTTTCATTTCCTCCAGTTCTTGTCAAATATATGACCCTTGAGTTTTAATTGGTAAGTCAAGCTTTCCGTTGAATGAATATCCTGGATGATCTCAAACTACTGCTCCTTGTTCGGTGTTTCTACTTTGTACCAGTTCCTAGTTATAGCCTTTTTACTGGCAATAAGTAAAATTTTAACCAGATACCTGTCTTCTTTCTGCACAGCTTCGTCAATTTTTCCCAGGTACATGACAACACAGTTATTTGGTATATCATAATTCAATATGTTATTAATAGTGTATTTACAATATTCCAAAAAGGTTTTAATTTATAACAGCACCAGAAAACATGAGTATGGTTGCCCTCTTGGTTACCACAGAGTATCCAGCATGGTTGTTGGGTTTTTAGTTGTCTTCTCTTAATCTGAGGGTTATGAAGAACCTAGTAAGATTCTTTCAACCAAACTCCCTCCATATCTGTGAGTTGGTGGTAGTACATTGTGTCATGCACATTTCATACCAATCATCATCTGAAATATCAATATTTAACTCTGATTCCCATTTGTTTTTAAGGTATAGTGTTGAGCTTTCTCTTTCATTCTCGAAGGCTTTATAAAGAGCTGAGATGACCTGAGATTTACCCTGATGATACACATCCACTATAATTTGAATGACCACACCATTATTTTAAGTGACAAGGCAAGATAACTTGTAATGCATTATTAAGACTGATACAGAATGTTGTAATAATGCATCCCTTAAAAAAGTACTACTGGCTGATTTATTTGTTACTAGATTTCTTAACTCTAAAATATCATCATCTCTACCACTTTTATATATACTACATTATAACTGTAAAGATCTACTCTTTCATTATGAAGATAATTTAAACTGTACACAAGTCATATGACCAGTAGTGGCGTTTGTCATTTATAGGAAACAGTAAGAAATATTTGACAGCTGTCAGACAACTACTGCAAGTATTTGCAGATCAGAGAGCACATATGGAACAGAAACCTCCCATGGAAACTGTGTTAGCCACAACTTCCCCTGTTTAGGCTAAATTTGAGTTCTGTGACTGACTGTGAGTGTGTATGAGTGCGTGCGTGCGTGCATGCATGCACTTGTTGTACCTGAGAAGATGTAGTTGTAGCCTGTGCGTCCGTACAGCTCCCCCCATCCTGCCAGAGTGGATGACCGGCATATGTGCTGTAATGAGGTAGAAACAATACAGGATCAGTGGGGTTTTACTGTTTACACAAGCACAAATTGTTTGCATTACTACCACCTACTATGAACAAAGCAAAGTAAAAGTAAAAAAACGCTGAAATTACTCATGAGGTTATTAGATTATTTATACAATATTTTAATAAGTGTATTTTTAACACAATATGATTTTTTTAAAATATAATGGTTATTGTCAACTCCCTACTTGAAGCGCTTTGCATACGTAAACTGATCAACACATTTGGAAAACAATAGTTCTCAACCAAATGTCCTGCACCTTTAAACTATGAACTATTATTAGGGATGCTGAACAAGAATGACGTAAATAAGCAAGCAAAATGCAACACAATACATTTACAATCATTTTTAATCACACATCATAGCTCTCAGAGATTCCCAACGATGGAATTTAAATCAACAGAAAGAAAATCAGGACTCTCACACAATGTCCTTAAATTTGTCAGCTTGTTAAGGGAAAGTTGAAAATAATTGATAATCCAGCTGAGCGGCCATACCTTCCCATTGTAGAGGATGACAGGACAGACGAACCTCCCTCTGCAGCGAGCCAGCTTGCTCCGGTTCACCAGGTCCTGCAGCTTACTGATCTGCACCGTGCTCTCAAACCTACGCACACAAACCACCACGTTATCCACCGGTCAGCCTACTTCCATGGTAGCCAACCAGTCACCATAGTGGGTTTAGAATTTAGACATAACAAAATGTTTGAAAAATTTAGCTAGCCTGAAATTTAGCTAGCAAAATGCCAGAGAGCAGGCATGATTTTGCTTGAATCTAGCTGGCTAGCTTAAGCTCAGAGAAACTAACTAGCGAGCACAAACTTAATAGTGCCAGGGTATTATGAATGGGTTTTTAAAGACAAATTGGAGAGGGGGTCACAGCTACAAGCTAATGTTATTTGGGGGGCCTTGACAAGGTATAGTTTGGAAATGCCAGCTTTACCTCATAATACTGATTTAATTTTGAACATTACACAGAAAATGCGATTACAGAGCACCTAAAATTGCAACAGCCCAACAGTCTGTTTTATTTACACACTGTAAAGTCAGCTGAAACAAGCTAACACTGCTGACACCTCTAAATGATCAACTGGTCTTATCTTCTGACATGTAAATTACAGTTAAGTGGGGCATTCAGCAAGACTCAGCAACCAGTGACTGTTTCATTACTCAGACCTCTATATTTGCTGCTATTTTGGCTATGAAAACACACATACACCTAAATGTGTATCTAATGGACTGAATAAGTTATAGAGTGCATTTAAAATGCATCATGAACATGCAATGCAATCAAGGGTAGGCTGATAATATCCGGCAGGTGATTTTTGTGACTGTAATGATGTAAAACAACATAAAAAGATAAATGTCTTCTTTGTACCCCTTTTTAATTGGCAAACAACAAAATCACTAACATCTAGTGAGGAGTGGGACAAACAGCCAAGCTCATCATCAATTCAAAGCTTGGATGTTGTCTGACAGGATAAACATACATTATATTATATACAACACATCCAGCAAGCTGAAATTAGGTTATGTTTATCTTGAAAAATGACTGAAAGGGTTAATCCATTATCAAAAAGGAGAACTCTTTTCTGTTAATTGACTTATTAATTAATTAAACAATTATTTGCTGCAATTCAAATTTTTAAATCATTTTTGCTTTACAGTGATTAAAACAGAAGTATTTTCAGGTATTTATTTCACTGGATAAGATAAAACAGATGTTACTCTGGTTCTTTTAGCCACAAAGTTTCTCAAATAATTTTGCAAACAATGTACTATATCATGATATACAAAATGACAATATTGGCAGAAAAAAAAATCACATGTGCAGTGAGTAAGGGCTTTCACCTTGTTGTCCTGACTTAACCCTACAAGGCAGCTGGACAGCCGAGATTTCAAGTCGGAAATCTCTAAGGACCATCTTTAGGAGCTCCAATCAGATTCATTTGTGTTAGAATACCAATCAGTGTCTTTTGAGGAGAAGGAGGTGGTAGGCAGGCATGGTTTGATTTGACAAAAAGTGAGAAACAACTGCAAGTTTGTGAACCATCGCAGCCACCAAAGAGGTTAGCATGGATACTGCAGTTGTGCCAGTTTTATCAGAACTGGACAACATTTCCTCTTTAAAAGAAGAACAAATAACAACACTGAAGGCTTTTCTTGATGAAAAGTTGCTTTTGTTCTTCTTCTGACTGGCTACAGCAAGAGTAATGAATGTTACGGACAGCATATTCGTCAAATAACCTTCCAACCTTTTTTTTTTTTTTTTTTTTATGACCTGCCAATTCCAAACACTGTCTATGGGCTGTTTCCCAGATGGACATGTGGAGTATACGCTTTGGATATGTGAAACATTCCATCTGGTGCGTGAGGTTAGTCCTGGCTAGAACCTGTGTATGTTTGCTGGTTTTGCCTTATCAGTGACTAATTTCAGTTATTTTAATGTCTATCCATCAACCTATGGACAAACTGTTTCAACACTACTACATACTCAGGACAGACTATGAAATATAATTATGCAGTGAGGAAATATATTATTGCAAGAGAGACTCGACAGACAAAGCAGCTTTTTATAGAGTGAATAACAGCTGTAACAATAAAGAACATCTTCCATTTCCAGCACTACTGTGAAAAATAGTTCCAATTCATTTTTCAGCAGTGAGTAATAAGTGTTGAATCATTGAGTTCCCTTTTTCAGCCACAATGTGACCTCATGTGACAGGACAGTAACTGCCATGATGGGATCAGAGGAGTTGGAGATGGAGGTTAACCTTTGCTCCCCGCACCATAGTAAGATGTGCATGATTTGAGGAGCGACACAAACAAACATGAATGTAATTGGTAACTCAGTGGACTGGACTTTGTATCTCAGAATAAAGGACTGAATGAGCTGTGGAGGGATACCTTTCTCTCTCAACATCTGTGGATTCATACTCCAGGAAAACTATCTGCCGTGGGTAATGGCCACATACATCACCATTGGTGTTGTGGATGATACTGTACTTGTAATCTCTGGCAAACAACTCCAGACAGCGTTTCTCAATCATCTCCACCTGAAGGGAACATAAAAACAAATGTTAAGCTAGTGTTTTAAGAATAATAGTTTTCAAACTGTAAAGGACAACTTGGATCTTAATATACCATACTGAGTGTGTAACGAATCTAATTACAGAGAGGTCTATCTACAGAGTGCATATTCCTGTGGTTTGCATTTTTATATTAGACAATTCAATCATAGTCAATCAATCATATCCTTGAACACAGAGGCTATATCTACAAATATAAATCAAACTGCATTTAAGATCAGTTTTACCTAGTTTTACACAGTTTAATCACACTAAGAGCTTTATGATCCATTTAATACAATGAATGAATAGGATTTTGTCAGTCATTAGTCATAGAGCTGTGAAATATTAGTGACAAATGCTGTGCAAGCAGATCTAGAATTTCTGTGGCAAATAGTTGCAAACTTCGGTGTAGACTCCAGTATCTTTAAGTAAAGTAAATGTCTCTTACCCATTCAATGTCTCTATGCAGTGTGTAAGACTTACACACTGCCTCTTGTGTGACAATTATGATCCTAATAATAATCTGGAGATGGCTGGCACTGTAGGGTGGTTCATAGAATTTTTTTTTCCTCTATTAACTGTCTAATCTTGAATGAGTAGTTTTCAACTGAAGTTAATTTATTTACTAAATATCTGTAAACTGAGCAATAGCACATCGATGATGCAACGTCATTTTATTAATGTTTTGGAACAAATTGATTTGTTCAATAATTCAGTTAGATAAAATTAACACACAAGGGAATGCGGTTTTCAGCAAATCTATTTCAGATATGAATGAGGACCACAAGTACAGAGGAGGGGTTACACCTGCACACACAGCACCAACATTCAACGCAAGTACCCTTGTGTAAAAGCTGTTTGTGCATAACAACACTGTATATCTATGGATATTGTAGCTTGAAAGATATTTGCCGAACTGAGAAGTGGTTTCTTAAGGTACTTCGGAGGTCACATAAAAGTATATACAATACATGTTGTTTTGATCGTGTACAAAGGCAGTTTAATTTTACTGATTCCGAAAAGGCAGTTCAGCTTAGTATCACACAACAGAGAACGGAAGATAGTCAACCACAGCAAATCGATTAATGAAACACTATCTTACCCGCGGAGTGACTTCCTTTGCTCTGTACTGCATCTTGGAAAACAAATCTATCAAATCTGATATTTCCTCGCTTTTTCTGACCGACAGGCCGGAGGCCGTGAAGCCGCCGGCCGCGGAGGGGGAGGCGGCCATCATAGCGCCTCGACCCGCGGTGGTGGCCTCCAGCCGAACTCGACCTCCTTCAAACACCGCAGAGCCTTGTCCTTTGGAACGGGAAGACCGACCAGGCCATCCCCTCCCAGCCAGCTTCTTCCTGACTGCCCGTTTGAGGGGGCCAGAGCCGGGGAGTCTTCCTGAATTCAGGGCACCGGCGAGCTGTTCCAACTCCAAACACAAACCCGTAGCCAGCCCGCACAGCCAGCCACTCACACCCCGCCGGCCGCTGCTGCTACGCTAGTTAGCACGACTAGCTAACAGGCTAGTTCAAATTCCCAGGCGCTGGCTGTTCGTTTCCACTAACTCAAACCCCTCGTATATTCATTTGAGACAAGACCAAACCTTTGTAGTCCTCCACATCACCACTGTTTTGTTTGTGACATGTGGTAAAGTGACGGCCAACTCTCTGTACAACACAACTGGACTCCGGTCAGCTGGAGTCAGGAAACCTCCAGGATCCTTCCCGGCCTGCTCACGTTTCCTCAATGTCACGTCTCCATGTCCCCTTAGTAACCACGGACACTTGGCTAAACGGATTAAAGATATGGAGTAGTGGACCCTGTTGTTTCAGGATCTCAATCCTTCATATGGTAGCAATGATGAAAGCCCTGACAGTGGCGAGCGGTGTTGTAATCTGTGTACTACAGTCTGAAGGTACAACAGGCGGTAAACAGGAAGCTGACATCACCACGTGACAGCCATCTACCCTTTAAATGACGTTTGTTGTTGTTTTATACAGTCAATGATCGGAACGAGGTCTAATGGTTTGGACTGTCTACAGGAGCGGTTTAATCAGATCATCTTGCTACAAAACAAAGGTCTCTCTTACATGGGATAGCTTTTTTTAACCGAAAAAGTAACTCATCCCTGACCAATTTAATTGATAAATACAACTAACAAAATAATTCATATATAAGCTTACCCCTTACCCCATCTCTCTCCCAAAAGTTAAGCGAAAAAATAGGGAAAAAAACAAAGCAAAAATAAAATAATGTTAAATTTTTGAAAACACATCAGTAAACCTGTAAACAAGCCATAATCAGTATTTATTTTTTCTTAAGTCCTGAAGTCTTAGATCCTAGTGAAGACTAATTATTCTTTCTTGAATGTTCAATTCAAGACTACCACTACCGCTGTTTTGTTATATTATCATGTGGAGGATTCAAGTAAAGATGCCATTTTTCAGATGACCTTATGGAGCTTTAAAATTGTGAGTACCTCAGAGAAGATGTTGTGACATCACAACTATTTTAGCAACCAATCACAGTTCAGTATGCAACCACACATGTGTGATGTGGAAAGTTGAGACCCCAGGGCACTTAAGGACATGCCAGTGGAGACATCTTGCACCCAGCAGTAAACTTTCTTTTAAACAAATTTGCATGTTGATAAAATGAGGGAAGGGAATAGATTTGTTTAGCTTAAGAAATAATTAAGCTCGTCTGTTAATTAAACTTTTGCTGGAGAAAAACGTTCCAAAGAGTATTATAAAAACAGAGTATTTTTACAGCTTTAAAATGTGTCTGAGGAGATCTGCACTGACTGCGGAAATACATTTTTTCTAACGACTATGTCAGGGAACATTTATTATTCTTCTATTCACTAGTGACAAAGCATGCTACATTAATAAAGTATTCTATGGGGAACTGATCTTTAATTACATCACTATGGCATAGATTACACTCAAATTACATTTTTCAATACAATAAAGGATCAAAATCAATGTGGCAGAATCAGAGACACTGTCGTTTTTTAGTCAATGCACTCTTCTGCTTTTAAAATATGATGTCAAATGTCATGACCTGTCAAGATCCCTTAGTTTGTGTATATTTTATTCAGGTTTCCAAGTGTTTCCTGTTTGATTTTGGTAACAGTTGTCTTGTTTTGTGTCAGATCCCATGTTCCAGTTTCTCTCCTTTGTGATTGCTGTCTCCACCCTGATATGTTTAACCTGTGTTTCATTGTCTCCCCTGTCTTTGAGTATTTAAATCTTTATCTTCACCTCCTTTGTTTTCATTGGTCCGTTTCCTTGTGTTCCATGAGCTCTTTGTTTTGCCTTGTTTTGCTGTTTGATTTCAGTTTTTGTGTTGTCTTAGCTTTTTTCCATTCTTCCTCCCTTGTTTTTATGGGTTTTTGTATCAGCTTTTACTTGTAAAGCTCATTTTTTGTTTCATCTATGTTTTGTGTATTGCTTTTGGGTCCATTTTGTAAAATTTTGACAGCCTAAATTATCCAAAATGCAACATGTCTGTCATATTTTGGTAATAGTGACTACTGTAGCCTCAAGCTGCTGACCTCAAGCAAAAATAAGGGGCAGCCACACCAGTCTGGTAAGCTTACCTCTTTCTAATTCCACACCTCCTGAGCTATCAATCTTCTAAATTTCAAACCTATATTTTAATAGCAGGAATATATATTTTAAAAGCTCTGTACAAAAAGTGGTTTTGGCGTCTATTGCTAATGCTCATGTCAATTCAACAATGTGGGAATCATTTTTAGGCAAGCTTTGGTAAAAATTGAATTAGGAAAGGCAAGTCTTGGTGTTAAAATGGTTAATTCCCTGCAAAATCACCATGCAGGACTGCTTTTTTGTACAGTCCTAATCTTCATCTAAACTTGGTGGAAGAGAATACTGTCTGCAGTGGTTGGCCAAAGGCAGGCTTAAACAAAAACTTACTTTATATGTCTCAAACTAACACAAGATTTGGTAATGCTCACTCTCATTTCAACCTGGGAGGGGCATTTGCCAGTGTCCTGCTGAAAGCCCCCTTTTTAGTTTCTAAGATCTTAAATAGGAATCTATGGATTACAAAAGGGCTTCTTAAAGATTTTTTAAGAAGGTTAAGAGGTGATTGATTATTTTTAGGTAGGTGTAGGTGGGATGTTTCATGCATGGAAGTTTATTTTTTGCTTTGTTAACGTATTTTGTGTACTAAGTGTATTTTATTTAATAACAAATTTTTGTATACCTACAAACATTTCTTCATATGTAGCTCATCAGTAGCCTTTCAGTCACTTTCATTAATTCAATAAAGAGCTCCAGTCTTGCCTGAGCATGTCAAGATGTTATTTTAGCGAGTATGGGTAGGGCACTTTGGGCCAAATAGACCCTCAGTTTAATAAAATTGCTATTGCTAATATTAAACAGCAATATTTTTGAGCCCAGCAATAGATAAAATCATCAAATGATAAATAAAATTAGTATCATATAAAAGTAACAGACCTTTTCTTGAAGCCAAAACAGTCTGTAATTCCGCCAAAGTGATTAGAAGATTGATCTTTTAGGCATCACTATTGGGGTGAGTATTTGACTTCTTAACAGCATATCAAGAAACGCTTTTATTTACATAATTAAGTACATTTACTCAACCTTTACTTCTGCTTTAGATTTCTTTCCATTCGTATAAGTGCATGGGTTGGTTTCTCGGTTTCTCTTGTCACAATCTTTGACATTACAATATAGCTTACACAACACTGCAGTTCCTTGAATTGCACTAAACTGAGCTTGGTTGGACTTTGGGGTGTGTTTTCCAGCTTTTTTCTAAACATATCAAAGATATACTGGAAGCATTGGCCAAAGCATAATCCCAAATCTCTGTCCAACTTCACAATAAAACTGTACAGAAATCATGTAACCCTTTCAAATTGTACATGATCTAACAGCTTTCAAATTTTATTTTTGAAAGCTGTAAATTAAATTATATCAGAATAAGAACAAAAAATGATATGACACACAGCAAATCACAGTTAAAAAGAGTCATTTTTAAGAAAGACATCACCCATTCATTGTACTATCTATGGTATTTGTATATGCAGGAATTAGGTTTGTATACGGACTTTGCACCTTAGCTTGGGTTATCTACAGGTACACAGTACGGATTGAATATAATTGCTCCATGTTTTCTAAATTTAACATGTTAATCTCTGTGCAATTGTGATTCTTGTCTAAGGTAACATGAGGTAAGTGTAAGCCGTGGCACACAGACCTGTGAGTGGGCAGTCATTGAAAGAATGTGACAGAAAGCAGAAACACTAAATTTTGAAAAGGCTTTAGGGTTATTTATTCAAACAAGAATAGATTTATTTTTGGCATAGAGTTCCACAACAAAAATGTGCTGTTAGTTGTTTAACATGACATACAAAACTGTTAAACAAAGGCTTCATGAGTATTTAATTAACAAATTGACTTCTGTGTTTAAAAACAAAAGCCAGAAAAAATGATAAACATAGCTATATTTTAGTTTGGGTATATTTAAATCATAAAAGTATTGATGCAATATTGACCCAAATTTAGTGTATTTATTTATCAGTTTTAACTCAGTAGTATCTGGATGTTTTTTATTTGCACAAAAAGTAGATATGGGCAGTGAATCCTTAGTGTTGTTGTGTGCTAATTTAACTAAAACACAGTTTCATTTAAGAGTGTGTACCTTGTTAACAAAACTGAAACAAGGAAGGTCTTACAGCTAGATGCCGAGCCAGGGCCCCTCTTTGATCAGAAAATAAAACAGGACCAGTTTATGTCAGAAACGTGTTGCAGATTTCCAGTCATTTCTTTCACGGGTCTTTCTGACCTGATTTGCTTGGTTTGTAATCCAAAGCTCAGGAGGGTCTCTTGGCACTGATTATAAGGTATGTGTATGTTTGTGTGGCTGTAAGGGGGGCTGTCTGGGAGTGAGAGAGATATTTAAAATTCTGCAATATCAAAAATCATCCACAAGTCGTCGATGTTCCTCGGTTGCGCGCAGGGGTACGGGTTGGCGTAATGAAAGAGAAAGAGAGGGAGAAAAAAGAGAGAGAAAGAGAGAGAGACAGGACGGACTGATACCCGGAGAGAGAGTGACAGTCACAGCATCCAAGACCACAGTCATGGGGTTGTCGGTGTGTGTAGTGTTGGAGGACTCATTTATTTTGTTTGTTTAGACTGTACATTTTTCACTCACACTCGGGACTTTGGTCATGTCACATTTTCCTTTTTTGTCAAGTTTTATTTTTTGGTGAAGCATGTCAGAGGCTGCATCAGGGTCTTCGTTCAGTGCTCCTCTGTTCATCTGTGGAGGATTCAGCATTATCTCGGGGAAACTCGGCGGGTGCATCTAGCATCTTCCTTGAGGGCTTCTGGGTCTGAATGCACCGCAGAGGAGGGTCGGCGGAGGTGAAGTGCTGATGGAAGAAGACAATGCTGCTGTTCCCGTCCATCACTGGCTGCCGTTTTTGGCTCCGTGAGATCGGCTGTCGGTTTAGCTGTGTTTTTACGCGCTGATAGGAGAGGAGAGTAAGGGGGGCTTTTCCCGTTAGTGGAATCACGCTTAGCCACTGAATTGATTGACTTATCAGTGGGGAGGAAGGCGGAGAAGGTGGGAGCATTTGGATGTGATACTATTCCAAAAAGAGCAGGATCTAGATCTGCGAGTTGACTGGGCTGAGAGGACATTTGTTGCGGAGGAATTCTATTGTTTTACTTTCCTTTGTGTGAACAGAACTCGATTTCATCCTTTCTAACTACAACAGAGAAGGATAAGGGGGTATCAAAAAAGGGAATACCAGGTTTACGCTGCTGTGTGGGGGGGTTGGGGGTGGGAGAGAAAAATGCTGCCTTCGCAAGAAGCCTCCAAAATCTACCATGACAACTACATGCGCAACTCCAGGGCCATCGGGGTCCTGTGGGCAATATTTACCATTTGCTTGTCCATCATTAACGTCGTGGTCTTCATCCAGCCCTACTGGATCGGTGACAGCGTCAACACCCCTCAAGCCGGTTACTTCGGCTTGTTCCACTACTGTGTGGGCAACGGTAACTCCAACCGGGAGCTCTCGTGCCAGGGCAGCTTCTCCGACTTCAGCTCCATCCCGTCGGGAGCCTTCAAGGCGGCCTCCTTCTTCGTGCTGATGTCTATGGTGCTCATCCTCAGCTGCATCGGCTGCTTTGCCCTCTTCTTCTTCTGCAACACTGCCACGGTCTACAAGACGTGTGCCTGGATGTAGCTGCTATGCGGTAAGAACGGAAGACACTTTGTCGTGTCTAGGGGAGGAGGTGAGGAGGTGTGTATGGGGGTCCTCCCAACGCTTTTTGGCAGTGGTGGTTTTTTTTGGGGGGGGGGGGGTGAAGCATAAGAGTGCAGCTCACCTCAGAAATGTCACCATCGCCGAGACCCTCCTCAAGATGAGCGCATCGCTCATTCTGCGCACGAACACTGCACGGGGGTCTGGTTCCTTATCAGCAACACACCTCTCTCTCTCTCTCGCTCTTTCATATGGAGGAGCACGGGTGCTCCCTGTGGCTTAGACATGAGCTGAAATTTGATCTTTCTTTAGATGGAGAGCAGAGAGCAAATAACAGTCCCCAAAAATGTATTAAGTAAGTCATGTAAGACTTACAAGTGCATCTCTAAAGACTCTGGTGATTTGCATGTGTAATCTGTAAACTGAAGAAAGTATATCTTAGCCATCAGTTGGTATTCCTTTGTGTCACCAAATGTTTTCCCAGCATGAGGACGTTTTTAAGCCATGTTGGCCCTGGGTCTTTCCCATAAAAAAAGCATTCTTGCACTGCTCTTTTTCATCTGCAGAGTTGACATAATGTGTCATTGTAAGGAATTATGCTAATGAACTGCTTTCAGCAGCATTGCATCACAACTCACAGCTTCTATTTTTGCTGTCATATCTGCCTACTGGATTAGCCTGCATTGTCCATGATCTGCACATGCATTCCAGTAATGTATCCCCACTCAGCACATTCATTCATCTGTGAAAAAAGTGGAACACACTCCATGTAAAGACTGTATTGTGTTGTGTATGTGATTGTATTAGAATGGGCAATAAACTGTCAAATAGACGGCTAAACTGATTAGAGAGGGACATTTGAATGGAGACTCAGATTTCATTAGTCAGAGGCAGTGAAATAGACTGAAATTTTTAGGAAGATTTTCATGTCTGTCAATATTTATTGTTTTCTCTTAAACAATTTTAATGTAGTAGCTGTTACCTGTGTGTATGTGTGTGTGTGTGTGTGTTTGTGTGTGTGTGTTCATCTCCAGGCCAGTGTTTTCTCATCACTGAGCACTGAACAGATTGTATCAGTTCAGGTGGAGTCTACAAGTGTCTCCCACAAGCTCAGTCGACATCAAAGAATCCCCTAGTGGATTCCTAATCACACAAACTGCTAATTAACTAGACTGGATGAAGCTGAAACTGGTCTTAAACGTGTTTAAAGAGGCGCTGAGCGTACATGGCAGGTGGGAGATGAATTTCATCATGTTAAAATTGAGATTTGGCTGGCTCTCTGTATTCAACAAG
>JAPZDV010000012.1:27544456-27562343 GCA_029814665.1 Acanthurus lineatus
ATTGGTTTGGAAGAGCTGACATTATCCAGGGGGAGGTATTGATGGCTGGATTATTTCTTCCCACAAGGCAGCTGGACTCAGGGCTGTGTTGGTGGCGGTTGACTCAGGACCTTTAGAAATGATCAACTTTTTCCTGCACTCTCTGGCTCTCTGCATCTCTGTGTAAGAGAGATGCAAGTAAACAATAAGAGATCAATGCATAGAAATACATAAACAGGGAAGCATGTATATGTGACAAGTTGAAACTGTGTTGCAACTTAGCAGATAGCAACTAGCAATGTCATGAGCCTAAGATGAGTAAACAAACATCATTTCTAGAAGAGGGGGTTAAAAACATCAACAAAAAATAATCATTTATTTATGCTCAGTGAAAACCTGGTATGTAAACTGTGGTGTATGTTTGTCTGTGTATGCATGCTTTTATTTTCATTAAACATCAATATTAATGATGATAATAATAAACATTAATTAGCCTCATTCAGGACATCCACAGCTCTGTGCACTCAGGCTCAGCAGTACACAGAGGTCCGGTGCACTGCAGCATGTGTTGTCATCATGTGTATCTCAGGCCATTAGGTAACATAATGAAAGGGAGCTTCCTGTCTGGGGAGTTTGTCAACAGGCTCAGTGGTGCCTGTCTCATCAGAAAAAACTGACTCAGCGTCTCCTCTTAAAGGAGCAGAGGTCACACCAGGGCAACACATATAAAATATTTGCACAGGCTCAGCCTTCCTGCTGTAGAGACAGCTTGTGTCCAAGACACTCTGTTTTGAATACCTAATGACAAGCAAGATTTCTGTTTGTTTGTAAGTCATGTTTAGAAGGCATGACTTGTACTACACAGCAGATGTAAGGATTGGGTGGGTTTAGATGGTAGATATATAAAGTGCAGGACTTTGTGTTCCACACGTGGTTGGTTTCAGACAAGGTACAAGAAAATTTATTCACTGAAATTAAATTTCATAGTCCTTTGTTTAATGCAAAACTATAGAGAAGGATAAAAAAGAGGAATGTATACTATTATTTATATAAATACACACATAAACCTAAACAGGAAATAATTCAGTGGATTTTGTTTGTTTGTTTGTTTGTTTTGGTGGAATATAAACAGCAGCAACAAAACAGTGATTATAACATGATCAGCATCTTCAAATAAAGTGTGGCATCTGAGAAACACTGTCCATCACCTTTACCTAATTTGAGCACCAAACATCACTGATGTAAAGCCAGGGTCCACTTCACCTCTTCCTGCCAGAGTCCTGCACTCTGTCAGCTCTTAACACACTTGCCCTTTTTGAGTGCAGCAACTTAATCCAGGGTGTTTTGGTGGACACAGGTTTCTGCAAAGATGTGAAGACAACAGTCTCTGCTTTTCTGCTGCTTGAACAACAAGAGTCCTACTTTGTCCATGTCACGTTCCTTTAACTTTCCTGTATGTCAGCCAGAAACAATCCTTATCCTGGCTCTCTCCTCTCTCCCCCTGTAGCAGTCAGGCTGGTGTGGCTCTGTGGCCAGAGGGTGGGCAGGGGTCGTCTTAAAAATCTGCTAGTCATGATCTAAACACTGCACTTCCTTTTCAGATGATAACAGTTGTTCTTCTCTCATAGGTAATTCATGTTCATCTGCATCCACTGCTGTTGCTATGGTTTAATAGGCCACAAAAAAAACACCTTTATATCCTCTAATCAGTATTTTTATGTACACAGTGAGTCAGATGACTAGCTGTACTGTGTAAGATGTCATCTGTACAGAGAGCAGTTCAAAGAGGAATTCAAGGATCTGTGCCGTCTTGGTGTGGAAGGTCCTGATCACTTAGTTTCACACACACATACAACACACATACCAAGCAGCATGATTTCACAGAATGCATTTTATTTTTATTTACGTGTCAGACGTGGACATAAACATAACAACAAGAGGAAAAAGATATATGTTTCTGTTTTTAACTTATCAAGAAGTGGCAAAGATTAGCTCATTCGGAGATGCTGCTATCATTCAAATCTTGAGCAATATACATTAACAGTTACATCAAAAATTAGGCAGTGAGTTGATGATGAATTGATCACAAAGAAAATTGAAATATTAGGGCTCTATCTAGAGCCAAAATAACTGCCTTTTGGTCAGGTGACAAGGAAGACACCACAAGCACGAAACTTAAATCTGGCATATAGGAGGCAGAGCAGAGACAGCAGCAGAGACTGGGGAATGATCTGAACACTTAGAACACCAGAGATATGTGGTTAATGATTCTAGGAGTGTCCCCGTCATATGTGAAGCCACATTGGCAGATGAGCTTTAATCTTTTTAGCTCCCTTTGAGTTCCCTTTGAGCTCTACACAAAGCGTAAATGTTTAAATCTACTTCACTTCCAGAAAAGCAGCCACTTTCAAAAGATGAAATCTGCTAAGAATGAATCTGAGTAATGCTGTTGGGCCTGATAACATCCCTGGTCCTGTACTGAGAACACGGCAATTAGCTAGTGGATGCTAAAACAAACAATTTAGGTTTGGCGTACATTTTGAGGAGCCTAAACCTTGGTTAAAAAAATAGCCAAAGCAGCTTTATTTCTTAAGCAAACTTGAGAAAACAAAGTTCTCATGCTAAGTTGTTGTGAACTTTTACAGAAGTGCAACAGAAAGCACTCTGAAACATTATGAATCGGCGTGGGATGTGCTCAGCCCAGGACAGGAAGACTCTATGGCATTTAATTAAAACTGCCTATTGGTACTCATTCAGCAAGCATCCCTTTTGTGTTAATGAGCTTAGATTTTGCATAAAAATGAATTCAAACATGTTGTTAAACATACATATTTGTGTGGGCTTTCTATAATGTGTGTAAGGTTTTCTTTAGATTCAGGGAGTGCACTTATTGGGACCAAATATTCTTAAAGAGGAAGAAATAATCCCAGACAAACAGTAAAACAGGAAACATAAGCCCTTTCAGTGGCATGAGGCCTTGTGCAGCCTGATTCCTTGCATACCTTTTGCAATAGTTATGCTCATAATGATAAACCTGCAGAGAATCACACAACATTGCAGTTAGTCTCAGCCTAAAATGCTTTATTTAAACAGTTTTTCTTTCAATTCTCTGTTTGGCTCATTCACATCTCTCAAAGGCAGCTGTTTTGTATAAAAGAGGCTCTATTAATCTCATCACACACCACTTTCCCGGCACCAAACAGCAGTCCGCCTTGGTCAGCACATGGCTAGTGAACACAAGAACATAGAACTCAGACTAATTTAAACAGGGATTTTATGGCAGTCATGAGTTTCCAACTTGTTGCACTGCCCCCAAGAGCCAACAATTCAATGAATACGGGTAAAAAGAATTTTGTTGAATTTACCAATAAATAGAACCCTTTGACAAATTGACAAATGTTATTTCATTATTATTTTCTTTTAAAGCAATATTTTAAAGCCATTACTGTAGCAAAGTGTGTCTTAGTCAGATAGAATGCAGCTAGCAAATATAACATTTTCATTTAGAATAACTCTACGGTTGCAGATACAAATTGTTGATTGTAGTTTCCAAATCCCCCAGGAGATACCTGTCTTCTCCATTAGATGTTCTTAACCCTAACCATAAACGCTGCTTAAAGGGAGTGTAAGCAGCTGGAGTGCCACAAAGCCTACATTTTTATGCTCACTGGAGAAGACTGCCATAACATCCAGAAAGATCTTAAATTGGATTTTTCCTGTTTTCTATTTTCCCTTCTCTCCCCGTCCACTCCCTCATTATCTTCTTTACTTTTTCTCCAAACCTGTCTCTCTTTCATGTCCCAACCCTTATGTTCATTTCATTCCACAAACACAAGTTGTCTCTTGTTCTGTCTTCACAGCTTTCCCAGGCCTGCTGGTGTTTCCCATTGACACATTGAGTAACAGCAGCAGCTTCAGAGGTGTGAGACTGAGAAGCTGAGAAGACACTTAGAGCGCTTTAGTTTTACACTTCTCCTCTGAAAACACAAACAAATTCCAAGAAATTATATTGCATTTTCATGATACTTAACAGTTTTTGTTTTGCTGTAAAAAAAATGCTTACTGTTTTAGTATTAGACAGAGTACAATGGAAAAAAGAACAACAGCTGATTTTTCTTTGCTGGTGTAAATGTATCACAGGGATTCTAGGCTTCAGTGTTCCAAATACTTCTCGTTTAGCTTGTATAAATCAAAAGTAAGAAATCAACCATGAGTTCATTTTATTCCTTTCTTGCGTTTTGACTTTGCAGGCAAGCAAATCATGTCATGTTTGTGACTGTTTTAAATGCTGGCATGAGCTCAGCTGTAAGCTCAGTGATCTATAAAAGATAGGCCCCATAGGTGGATTGCTGGGTCAGTGCAAAATAGTGCAGTGCAGACAAGTTCTCTGAAAAATTGACTGTCTGCTCCAAAGGTGCCAGAAAAAGTTCAAATAAACAGCTCCTTTTCCCCAACAACAGATTCTTTAGGTACTGAGGAATGAGAATTTAAGTACTCAGAGTCTGACAGGTCATCAGAAGTGAGTAATGGAAAGAGGCCATATTGAACCTTTTTGGTTGGTCTTGTCCAAACCCTGTTTTTTGCCAAAGTCATAATATTTTTTTAAAGGCAGCATGCTGTGCTGAGTTTAAATCTTACAGTACTTTGCATTGTGGAGGAAATTGCCTATTCCTTTCGGTATCCAAAAACTGGAGCATGGATGATGCTGCTTTATTTGAAATAGTTTAATGCTATCTCTAAAAAACAAGACAATAATTTTTAAGATAAAGCTACACAGATTTTTAGATTTAAGAGAAGAGTGTGCAAGCAAAACTCTAAATTATTCTGAAAAAAACTTTGGAGACAAAAGAGAATGAAAAACAGAGTTTTGCTATTATTTAACCTATTTAATCAGAATGACAATATTAAGGCACATGCTGGCAGAATGGACAGATGGACAGATGACAGCAGCTCTCGAGGAAAACTGGCGATCTCACCTGCAGAGACAGGTGGTCATGAGGAGGAAAAAACATTAACTTGGCTAAGCTGGTGAGATAGCACAGGGGTTATTACATTCACCACTTTTTTTCTGTTTTGTGCATTTAGCCACATGTTCCTGCACACAGGCTCTCATGTAATTGTAACATACATGTATATCCAGTATTATGGATTACTGAATTCTTAAACTGATCTCAAAGGGTCTGGGTTAAGCTCTCATCTTAAGCTGGGCAATATATAAACGTCATATCAACATCATGATATGAATCAACATATCGTCTTAGATTTTGGATATCAGTCAAAGGGATATGACATAAATATCTTTATGGGGTAAATTCCACCTGTAAACACAACCAGTTGGGCTTATTGGAATGACTAAACTAAATTAGTGTTGCGCTCAAAACCTTGGCATTAATTTTCTTGCATTTTGAAGTTAAAATGTAAAGTTCACTTGCGCAGTTGGTAAAGTTGACTTGTTTTGAATTATTAATTGTTGTTTGGCAGGAAGGCATCCCATGTACACAGACAGGAATTTGTGTGTGTGTGCGTGTGTAGGCTAATGGCTAAAGGAGCTGGGCCTTATGCCCTCAGGAAAGGTGCAGACGATAGTTTAATCAGCTCTGTGGTGCAGCTCTGCAGTAGGGCTTCTCCTGCCACTGGGCCCTGTGAAGGAGCTCTGCAGCATGTGTTCCGACTGCAGGATGGCACAACAGATGCTTGCCTGGTCAGAAACACCGGAGGGACAGCTGCTATGCACTAAATGACCACACTTACTCTTTTATTGGCACATACCAGGAGAAAAAAAAGATTCAAAGAAACACAGTATTATGTTGCTTCAGTGGCACATGCACATTTAGCACCTGTCAAGCACAAGACAATTTAAAGGAGACCTTTATTAAAGATTTGAGAGTTTTTGTTTTGGGAGAACAAAGTGCTTCACTGAAATGTGTATGCAGCAGATGCAAGCAATAATTTTTATCAGTATGCATTTTTCAAGTTACATCATTTGATCATCACCATTTGATCATAAACAATAGTACATGTAAATGTGCAATTTTCCGAGCTCTGATCAAAAGCAGCACTGTCTCCAGTAGTGTAAAGTTTCAGGTTCATGTTGAAATCTCCAATGTACACATACCAGTGGTCACAAAAGAGTATAACTCAGATGCTGGTGATAAAACTCGAACACAATAGTTGTTGTAATAATTGTTAGCATCTGCAACATACACATGCAGTTCTCCATCCTAATTACTGAAAGCTCTACCAGCAGACTGCTTTTCTTTATTGATGGCTTTTTGTCAGGCAGAAAGAACTTTCACTTAAAAAAAATAACATATGATACATTTTTCATTTTTCCCAGAGGAACCACTGAACATGCTCTGGGAATATCCTCTCCTCTGATGATGGCAAACAGTGTTAATGAAACACCTCTCCCCTGAGAGACTTGTGTGTCAGTTTAAATATGATGTTACTTTCTTTGTTGTTCTCACCCAACTTCAAGAATTGATGAGTGAGAAATGAGAGAATGAAACAGAATAAAGGAATATGAGAGAAGCTTCCATGCCTGCAGCAGGATGTAGTTTTTTGAGTCAAATTAGTCTACATTCAGAGAATGCAGAGGATACAATCCTTCTGACTCTTAATCTTTCTCTTCTCTTTTCACAGCAATTTTCCTTTTGGCCACAGAATTCAAAGCAGAATTTGACCTAGTTAGTAAAGATTTGCTGCTGTTGAAGAGCGCTGGGTTCTGGGTGTAAATGGAATAGTAATTTTTAAAAATTCAACAAAGTGATGGAATAGCAAAGAACTTAACAGAGTTTTTTTTTACAAGCTTAAACAATAGTCTAGATTTGCATTTAACACAGTCAAGAGATGACCCTACAGTGCTGTAACCGTCAAAAAATAGTGGTTTTGCCAAGATAACTGAGCAGATGAATGGCAGTGTTGAGCCATTGTTAGGACACCATTGTTAGCATTCTTCCCACTGGCAGTTTCACTTTGAAAATTGAGCAACTATTTTCTTTTTTATGACATCGGGAAGATAACAAACTATCAAACCTGCAGTCATTTATTACCTATATACTATTATGCTATTATTGTATGTACGAATCTAGTGAAAAACAAGGACAGGAGAGAAGACACTGTCCCCTCCTTGAAAATCTCAAAAGTTATCTTCACAAACAAGCAAGTGTTGAGCAGTTGGAAGCAGGAAGTCTCGAGCTTGCAGTCGTCACAGCCCAGGACTTCAATGTTTTTGTGTGCGTGGAATTTGAATGATTTCCTGCAGTTTAAAGAGTACTTAAATGCCATAAAAAAAACTTCCTTTTCTCACTCTTATCAGTTTTTTTGCCTCTGTATCGGTGCAGTTGACCAAATGTTCCTGATTTTGATGTTAATGAATATAGAAAAAGCGGAAGGTCTGAGGCATTTGAGTTCACCCAAAGTTATCTTTCACATCAAATGTTTGGGTGCACACTGTAACAGTCTGTATTAGAGCAGAGTAGCAGAAAAATAGCTCTCTACATGCTGAGAGGAATTGGGGAGGCCTCCTCTTCATGTGTCCAGCCTCATGCCAATCACAGTGGCAGATGTCCAGACCTGTAGATTTAAATGTTTTTGGCCTGAATAGGGTTTTTTTGCAAAGGAACCAACTCTGCTGCTGTTTGAGTTTGTAGACTCAGTGGAGAGCGATGAGGCAACAGGGAGAATGGTGCAAGGTTTTTCATTGTGTATGTTCAACTGTTTTCCACTGACACTTTAAAGCTCATATTAACAATGTGTAACATATACTTCTCCCTAATGCACTACTCTTACCAGTTCATGCAATCAAGTTATCTTATTACTATTGACATCAAACCGCACATCCTCCCTGAGAGTCCCTCTTTGCCTGAATGCTACTTCACTCTCCTCCTGCTTACACTGCTCCTCAGCTTCCCTTTCACACACCTGCTCTTTCTGCTGCCCCTCAACCTGGCAGTGACCAAGGCTAGCCACCTTTCTCCCTCCAAACTGTGCAAGACATTGATGTTGTCACCATGACATTCCCCATAGGTTTCTCAAGAGCCATAATGAGGTTCAGAGTGGTGGCTCTGGTTGCTGCCATCTTGGCAGTGCCATAATTTGTCAAACTCCTAGCTAATCCAAAAATGGGCAAAGAGGTGGAGAATGAGAGGAGCTGAGCAGGCCTGATGAAGCATGGTTGCGGAACTCAATGCCACGAGGCTAGCGAAAGCTAACAAGTTAGGTTAAGAAGCTGAGCTATATGCTACTCTGGGTAATGTATGGTCAGCACAAACACCGATATCTGCTTATTAGAGCTAACATACAAGGAAAATAATACTACATTTTTTTTAGCCAAATAAATAAATAAACAAACATACAAATGTTCTGTTAGCACAATCAGCCATACAACATGCAATATTTGTCCAGTATTTCCTTAAAAAAATGTCCTCAAGGTACAATCATTATAAACAAGACCAAATTCAGCAACTCAAATTTGCTAAATGTGCCTAGCAGTCAACTCGCAGCTGTCCCTCAATTCTGTTGTGTTAATTACATAACAGAGTTGAGTTATATAAAAATTAATTTAAAAAAACACATAATTTGAGACCCTAACTGTTTGTTGATCTAGGCTGTAAATAAGTTAAATAAAAAATAAAAATCCTATATTTAAATAATTACAAACAAATACATACATGCATGCACACTATATGTATGTATATGTGTCTGCATGATGTCCATCCAGTGTTGTCTTCCTGAATTATTTCCACTTGGTTAAATATCACCGTTTAAAGTACATTTTCTAAGCAAAGATGCAATATGGCTTATGAAAAGATGAAAGCAGACAGAGCAGTAGTGATGGTAAACCTCCTATATATATATATATATAAATACAATGTAGAAATGTGGAAGCAACTTGCAGGGCAGCCTTCTTCATAGTCCACTTTTTAAAGAAAATAATCATGTAATAACAAATCTATCATAACCAAAAAGATTATGATAATAACCTTCTTCAAGAAAACTTTACTAAAGAAAGGTAATGTCAGTATTAGTATTTTACAACATACAGTGAAAACAAGTACCATTATTAAGTAATATCGAAACAAACTTACAAAGTGTTCAAAAAAGCGAAAAACATTACAAAGGCCTTTACAACATAAAACAAGAACAGGTGACCGAATTAGTTCTATGAATAAAAAACATGTCAAAAACAAAACAAGCACAGAACAGGTTTTAAGCATGACTAAGTAAGAGTGACTAGGTAAGCAGATGTGACTGTATGATAAAGTGTGATTTGAGAAATGATCTGAAAGAGGAAGTGGCACCTTCTTAACAGATAATTTACCCAAAATGATTAAGGAGAGTCTGTCTTAAATCTGTCTTAAATGTCTTAAATCATTAGCCAGCTGCTTAGTTTCAACAGTATATTCAGGTGATCAAGGGTAGACACAGTGGACCACTGAAAAAGCAAAGGGTAAAGAATAGAAGCCTGGTAGAAACTCAACCTCTTGGTCTTATTAATAGCGTGCATGCCAGTAAACAACATGTGAGCTTATGTTATCATTTTCATTAAGTTACACATTTATCCAGCAAAAACCCTATGACTCTTGCTTATGCCAACTCCCTTGCAGCTGTAGCTTCCTGCAACATCCCAGCCTCCTCCTGAGGAGCTTCTTTTCTGTTTCAGCTGACTGACTAAAAGTCTTTGTTCATATGTTCATATACACTCACCAAACAAAGAATTGTTTTCTCAGTAGAATCTTTGTTGCATCCTAGATTTCAAAGACTTGAAGAAAAAAATAAAAACATGGATAAATTTACCATCAATAACGTATTGTTTGGGAGGAAGCTGTAGATGCTACCAGGCCTCAGTCATCTGCATTGAAACACATAACAATATCAAAAAACCTAGACTTAGAAAAATGAGAGGAACATTATTTGCACACTCTCTACTGTTTATTTCATGACAAATTCAAAAAATTAAATTTCAAGAAAAGTGAAGCAGGAATATATCAAATAAAGCAATAGTGTTATGTGTCCATGGAAACATGAAAGAAACAATATCTTGATATATGGCAGTATTGTTGAAACCTGAAATTACTAAATGTCACTCTGTTGCAAGGCTATCTGGATAGAAAATGACACTGCAGAAACATCATGCACACACAAAGCATCAAAACACAGCAGTGCTCAGGCAATTGGTTACTCTCACTTGAGTCAACTGAGTTGCAAATCAAGAGAACATCAGGATTACACAACTGATATGAGGCAAGCTAAGCTCTTGTTTGAAATGGCTCAAGCCATTTTGCTTTAATGAGCACTCTCTGTTTATTTTCTCAAGTGACCTGAGACATTTGTGACGCTGACTGTTGACTCTGGTGTTTGGTCTGAGGCACAAGATGATACATGAGTGAGCTGCTCTGTCTGTCTGCTCTCTTAGACACAGTTCACTGGGCCCACTGAATCCAGGCATTACATAAAGATAGTCTATATACAAATTTAATGGGCTACTTTTAGACGCTTGCTACTCACAGAGCATTTTGTATTTTTTTGACACCACTGCTGCTGAGTCCTAACCCCAGCAAAAATAACAAGGCTGAACAATCTCACTGATGTTCTGTACATCTGTAAAACAAAGTGCAAGGAAGAATACAAATGTGTGTGTGTGTTTGTGTGTATGTGTGTGTGTGTATGTGTGTGTGTCTGTGTGTCTGTGTTTTTGCATTTGTATGCATGTGTGTAATGTCAGCTCCATCCATCAGGCAGCATTGTGCATATCTCCTCTGTGGCACAGAGGACTCAGAGCTTTTCTCTGGCTCATTAGTGCTTGACATTTGTGCACTTGTGTGTTCGCTGGACCAACATGGATCACACTTCCATATGTTACATGACACATTTTCTCCCACTTTTTGTTCAAGTTAAATCTGTGGACATTCTGTGGAATAAAAAGTGTACTGTTGATGAGTATTCAGTCATCAGTGCTTTAAAAAGCACAAATGGGACGGTTCAGATCAGCTGGAAAATCTCTCTGTGCACTCACTCTTTCATGAATATACAAGAGCACTGACTGCATCACAAGAAGTCAACGGTAAAAATGGCTCCTTCCAAAAGACTATATAAGCATTCATTTCTGCCATGAACTGAAGGGATGTGAGAATATAAACTAGTGATGACTACAAAAAAGTCATTCACCAATTAGTAATACAAAGTTACATAGTTTTAAATTTCAATATTTGTATGTTCATTTATTTAATATTTAATAAAAATATTAATAAGACAAATTACATTCAGTCCTCAATCAGGCAAAGTTATAAAATGTTATCATAGCTAATGTAAGCTCACAAAGTAAAAGATATTTCTCTGAAAACCACTGCATCACAGTTGCATTCATAGTAATAATATAAAAAGAACTATGTAATAAACTCGACATTAAGCATAAAAAGTGCAGTTAGAGGAGACTGCAAATGTACTGAGCCTTTTCTTAATGTCAACAAATACCACAAAAAGCCTAAATGAATCATGTGTCTGTTTCTCAGTACTCCCTGACTTCTGTCAGTTTACAGAGCCTGCAGCAAGTGCTAGATCCATTTGAGTGAAATTTTTGAAATGATAGACAAAGAAATAAAATAATTAATTCAAAGGTCTCAGTTTAGTTGTTAAAACAATCAGGAACCAGAGGAATTATTTTCTGACCAATTAATCTTCCAAATATGAAACCTCTTCAGCATCCCCTGGAAGAACAAGGAAGTGTTTTCTGGTCCTACAGGAACACAATACTTGTCTGTGCTTTTCAAAACTGTTAAAAAATCACAGTTGAAAAATGTTTTGTGACATGATATGGTTAAGACTTTATTATGGACAAGAACAACTTGGCAGTATTTAGGGAGAGATTGTTGTTTGGGTTAGAATAAATATTTTGTTAAGGTTAAAGAACCTCTGTTTAACGAAGATCAGGGAAAATGTGATTAAATTAAGGCAACAATTGTAATTATGCTTCAAAACAGAAGATGTTGACTGTTGTCTGGACCCATCCCTGTGTGTGTGTTTTCCTGTGTTTGTCCTGGCTGTTCACTGTGTTTTGGCTGTCAGTGTGTATGCTGCTGCTGTGTATTAATTCCTTGGTCTTTCTCCCACTCAGGTGACTCATCTCATGCTCATAACAAACACACAAAAACACACTGACTGTCTCAGTGTCTTTCTGTCTGTTTATTGTCTCGTCGTCTGAGCAGTGTCTGAGAACTGGACATATATTTCATCTTCTCCAGCCCTCTGTACCCCCACCCTTACTTCTCATAGGTCCAGCCAGTTGCCAAGGCAACCCCTACCCCCTCCTTTCCCTTCCTGCATCCGAATCCCTCCATCTCCTCACCCTCATCGCCTCCTCCTCTCTCTGTCTCTCGCTCTTTCATTGTCTGTCCTCATCATCTAGTTCTGTCAGCCCGGCTTTCCATCCAGCAGCTCCCTCCTCCCTCCTTTTTGTCCTCCATCCTCACTCATTCTTTCTCTTTTTCCTCTTACTACTCAGGCTTTATTTTTTACATTTTCTCTCACATCTCACCCTCTTCATGCTTTGGATAGGATTGTAAATTACATCTAATGTTTAGCAAATCAGGAGACCATATGACCATATGGTATTCTGTGGCTGCATGTGTATGTGTGTGTGTGTGTTTGCATGAGTGTGTGCCCTCGCTCATCTCAAAGTTGTGTTGTGCAGATTGTTGTAAAAGGGCTGCTCAAGGGATAATTGGTTGTATTGACCAATGCTGAATGTGTCACAGTTGCAATTTAGAAACCAAATGTGCGTAGATCACATACACACACTTACACATACAATGCACCTGTATCTCTGTTGGATCTGTCGATATTATTTGCTGAACAGGTGTCAAGATGTTCAGCTGACATGGCTTCATGGTATTGCCTTTGTACTGGAGAATGAAAACCTTACTGAGCGCTTTTTTTTTTCTCTTTATCATTTTGTTAGAAATTATTCACAAAGATGTAATTATACTCTCTTGATTGCAGATACTGATATCCTTCTACCATCTTTTCTCATATTTAATAAATAATAAGTAAATCATAATCACTGTAGAAAACCATGAGAAATGCATGTGCATATTTAAATTAATGGATGTTTTATATTTGCTTGATATGAGCAGGGAGCTCATGAATTCCTGAAGTTGTGCTGAGAAAGAGGGCGATTGGTGTATAATTTGACTCTACTGAAGTACAAGATGGAATGATCATGCCACCCTCTTCCATCCTGGATTTATTTCTTCCATTATTAGCTGTATAAAACAGTTTTCAGCAAATCAGGGTCAAAGCACAACAACACACAGTGTGGTAGTTTTAATATTATTGCTTAAACAAATAGGCTATTAACTGTGTATTTATAACTGCAGTTAGTACTATATTTAAAGGTTAAGCAGAAGTGCTAATATACAAGAATCACAAGTGCTCTGATATGTGGTCAGGCTATAACTGGTTGTTGGAAAAAGGTTTTTTTGATTTTTTGCATGTTAGTGTTTATGTCTAAGATGGTGGGAATGTGTCTGTTGTTTACTGTGTTGTTTTGAATTAACAGAATCAGTAAAGTCATCTGCTCCACCTCCTCACATTCTGTCCAACCAAATTTTAATTAACGCCTCTGAAATGCCAAAGCCTCAAGGCCACCTGGGAAACGCAGTTCTTTTCAAAGCTGAGAAAGGGGAGGTAAAAAAAAAATCAATAACACAGAAGCTGTATGTTTCATAGAGAGTTACACTGCAGAAAATCCCATCAGGAGGACAAAAGGAGCCTGTCAGACAAGGTTCTTGTCAATCATCAAGGCACAGACTTCTCCTCATCCTATTTTTTATTTTTTTTTGCAATCTATTATCTCTTATTTCCTGTTTGAGCTCTTACATCCAGCCCCTGAGGTTCATATCTCAATGTTTCTCCATTAGACTCTACCTGTCCATAAGTGCTGAACCTCTTCCGAGATTCAGCACTTATGGCATGACTTAATTGAATTGTGTTTGTTTTGCTCCCTGATTTTCTGGAAGTGATGCAGAGAGTTTGTTGGATTTTCTAATTTCTTATGTTGAGTATGAAGGGGTATGGTGTCTTGGGTGGGGGTGGGGGGGTGGGGTTTGCAGTGCTCATGTTGTTACAGAGATGTTGAAAAACTCTACTGTTTTATAAATTACCTCTCAAAGGTTTATTCTGGAATGATAGTGTTCTGATAATATTTCTAAACCCTTTCTGTCACATTGCTCAGTATAGACCACCTCCTACAACATTTATCAACAAAAAGCTCTTTCTGTGGAAAATAGTTAGCAAAGTACTCTTCTGCTTTGCAGTTTTCAACAGCAAAAAGCTGCGGAGCTTCTTTTCTGTAGGCAATCACTTAAAAATTCACACACATAATTGACAGAGCAGCAAAAATTCATTGTCAAAATTACCAAAAATATAACAAATCAATGCTATTATTCATCATTTAATGATGTTAAAGAAGATTAAAGCCTAAAATGCTAGTGAACCCCTGACATTTCAGTGACTACAACACTCCACAATTTAACAGAGAGAAACAAAACAGTGATGGTGATGTGAGAAAAAAATGTTTATTTTGAAGCAAGGGTTGCATATAAAAGGCCACAGGTGCCTGAAGGGCCCATCAGGGTTTTTGTGCCAGTGCAAGCATCTTGTCCTCTGTGAGTTACTGCTGATGTGTACATACTGTACTCACAATTTTATCAGTGTCATTATCCTTCAGAACAGCAGTTTGTGCTGTTTACAAACCTTCAGCAGGTAGACTGGAAATCCCTCAACAAGGTTCATGTAAAAAATCTGGTAAAACCACAGTTCAGTATCACTGCATTGCCTTTATTTTGGCCATGCTAGCAGTTTTGATTAATTCTTGATAATGTCAGTGAGTTCATACACCTCTTGTGTTCTGACTGAAATATTTAGACCCCTGTAAGGCTTCATCCTGCAAAATCTTCAATGACAGCTTTAAATTGTTCAACACTTTGGTTCATGAATTAATATCCAGAAAACTTTCCTTTCCTTTAAAAACTTTCCTTTAAAAAAGAACATTGTGAATGCAAGGACCACAGGAAGAGCTATACAGAGGACATTTAAAAGCCACATGGAGCTTTAAATTCAACAAGGCTAACCTGTCTCCAACATTTTCTGCCTTCCGTAGAGGGGAAGTTCACCCAAAATTGAAACTATTCACCCATTTCCTGCTCACCACTATGTCAATGTGGTGACATAGTTGAGGCCCTGGTGACATTTTCATGAGACAGCTGCACCTGTGCCACATTCTAGCTGATCTCATGTCTCTTAAGAGTTTTTGAACCACAGGCATGCTAACATGAATGGGGCTTGTAGGAGGCTACAGTGGATATTTTGGCTAAAAACACAGTGTTAACATCACTGTTTTTTGTTTGTTTTAGTTCATGGTCACCTGGTTTCTCCCTTTCACACACCTGTGGCTCATCACCTGCCAGCTCTCCTATGTTACTCCCCTTAGAATAGTTTTTACCCAAAACAAATTAAACAAAAAACCTTACCATTGATCCAGCATTAATGGTGATGATCAGAACTTTTTCTGCTGTTGCTGCTTCACAGTGACAGTGTTCCATTGGCAATTTGGCAGAATGCCTTTATTGTGAAGAAATTAGAGGAAATGCAATATGTGTTGCTCTGTGTTCATGTTAATCCTCACATTAGTTTGGATATTGTGTGGAAGGATCAGGGATTCTGCTACTCATTTTTCAGACTCCAATACAAGGCACCAGTCATAGTTTGGATATCCATTGCAGATTTAGTAACTAACTCAGAATCTGGCTTGTTGTTGTTGGCCTTAAGTTGCTTTGAAGTAGAGCTCTGGATGGATGGATTCATGGAGGGTTAAAGCAACCAAGACACACACACACACACACACACACACACACACACACACCTTTCTTGCTAGTGGAGTTTTCGCTTTACCAGCAGATATCCATCATTCTCACAAAACACCTCAAGCTCTATTTTTTTTTCATTTATGAGAACATTTCTCAGCATTATCACCAGATTCCTTTAAGATGGTTTGACTATTGCTCATAAATCAAATAGACTGCCAGCAAAATATGTTTTATTTGTATCATTGCCAGTGAACAGCAGCCTCAACCACTCAAAGCTAGTGACTCTGCACAGATTACAAATTTCCCAATGCAGAGTTGTTGTTGTTGTTGTTGTTGTTGTTGTTGTTGTTGTTGTTGTTGTTGTTGTTGTTTTTGTTTTTGTTGTTGTTGTTGTTTGTAATCAGAGTAAGAGCAGCTCCCAAGAAAGCCAAATCTGGAGAAAATCAACCAGATTTCCACCAGGATAACCAGTTAAGCAGCCATGGCTGCCATCGAGCAATGTGTATCTACAGTATGTAGAGGAGATCTATATGTTTTTATGGAGTGTGTTTTATAATGAAATAAAGCTTGAGACAGGACAGTCTGAGCCCAACAATAGTATAGTATTCATTTTTATGAATGTTTTAAACATAAATTCTGGTTATATTTTGCATATTTCTGCTTTAACATTCCACAACAATGAGTTGTTTTTGTTTACTCTCAAAAAACTCAGAAAATTTTTAATTAAGAGTAAAAGAGTAAAGATTAATAGTGTTGATTGACGTGAAATTAAGAGCAATTAAAGATGTTTATAAAGGAGCATTTATTAAGTCAAGATAATAAAATAATATTCTAAGCTTTTACTGAGGCTGCCATTGTCAGTGCAGAGTAAAAAGCTGAAATAAAACCCTTAAGTGTATATGCAGAGTGTTAAGTGACTGGAAGCTACAAAGTACTACCTTGTAGAACTACTGCATAGCTTCCCTCAAAAATTGGATCAAGACAGTGCTGATGTACAGAGCCCAGCCACAAAGTTTCTGTCTCACATGAGTGAACTCATTCACACACATACGCATACACATAACACACACACACACACACACACTCACACAAATTCGGGAAGAGGGGCTAGGTGCTCAGGAGTGTAACCCCCTCAGCTTCCCTGACACAGATTTAAACGAGGCTTGATGAATTATTAAGAGTGAGTCTTGTTCACTTCTGTCATCCAGGCAGGACTAAAAGAAAACCCACAGAGAACACACAAACTCTTTACACTATATTAAACCTGTTGTGGCTGCTTCCAAAGCACACTGCACTAACTGGATGCCATGTTTTCAGCATGCTAGTAGACACAGAGGCAGCACGGTACAAAACTGTATAAAGTTGGTTTGCATCATAGAATGGCAGCAAATGTTTTGTAGCTTGTGACACTGACCCAAACCTCACATGGGTCAGTGCTGAAAGACATTTTGGAAATCAAAACCAAGAGCAAAACCAAGAAAACTTGTTTGGCCTGTTTTGGCATTATTCTCAAATTGTTTAAATATGCTGCTTTTGAATGCAGAGCAGTTTTAAGATTAGCTAACTCTATGGACTCTATTTTCATTAATCAAGGAGCAGCACAAACACAGGTCAAAGGTCTGTGTGCTGGAAGCTCATATGGATGCCTTTTTTTGTAATCTGGTAAACACAAACACAAGTGCATCTGTTGTGTTAGCGATAAAGAAGGGGAATAAGTCATCATGGCCAATCACATGGCATTGCTCATCCCCTTTGAAAAGCACTGTGGGGCAGAATGTTGTCAGTTTCATAATAGTTAAAGAAGAAGCGGACTGGCACCATAAAACAAACTTTACGCTCAATGCTCATAATCAGTAAATTCATTCTACTGGACCTCAACAGGCTAATGATATTTAATTAACTTGAGAAAATTTTTACTAATATAATAAATGCCTCATAACCTAGTATTATGAGTCGGTTTTTTTTAATTAATTTTTTTTGGGGGGGGGGGGGGCATTTAAGGTGTTGTTAGGGAAAATTTGTTAATTTAAAAAAAAAATTAT
>JAPZDV010000012.1:27567361-27582381 GCA_029814665.1 Acanthurus lineatus
ATAGATAGATAGATAGATAGATAGATAGATAGATAGATAGATAGATAGATAGATAGATAGATAGATAGATAGATTTTGGATGGTAATTCAGAAAGATTTTGGTGGACCTTTAAATCCCATAGAGGAGGATTACTAAGGAACCACTGATACAGTTATAATTATAAATTAATTATAAATGCAATGTCCAGGTGAATAAATAAAAAAATATGTGTCTTTCTCTTTTTGTCTTCTCTACAGATTTTGCTGTGTCAAGGGTAAGTTCACACTGTCTTTGCTATTACTGTTGTGGATTAAGTGTGTTCTCTAATGGTTGTGGTGGTCTGTGTTGTGTGATAATGCATTGAAGTGTGTTGGTCCCGTGAATGAACATATGACTGCTTACATAGAGACACTTCACCCACAAAATCTTTACTTAATTCGGTCTTCATTATAGAAAAAAAACTATACAAAATGGTATTCAAAATTGAACAAAGAAGGAAGAGTGTTTGTGGTCCAGATCAGGCAGGCATGGGGGTAAAAAACAAACAAACAAACAGAAAAACTGAAAAAAAATAACAGGATAAGCAGGATAATGATACACGCGCTGGTATGTTAGAATAAAACGTGCTAACACGTATCTGAACACTTATATATTGTACCTACACGCATACATAGTACTGCATAATACATGTGTTGCATGCAAAACACTTAAAGGAGCACTAAGAGGCCTGTGTTCTGTTTGTGAGAAAGGTAGTAGGCTCTTTGTCCCTGAACTGAGCCTGTCAGGCAGCACTTACTGTGCCTTCACACTGAGATATGCCCAAGGCAAAGAAACTGAGAGGAGTCGCTGCCTTTGACTGTTTTTTGTGTGTTTTGGAATAATACATTTTGAAAAATGTGAGTGGGAAGAGGGGAATTTTAAAAATGCCTAAATATTGGATAAAACTTGTTTATACATGGTCAAGGTACAAAAGTTGACCTTTGAAGAGAATATGAGGACATTTTTTGAAATTAAATATGATTTAGTTGAACTGGTTTCACCTTGTTTCTTTACTGCAGTGTAAGTGCAGCATTAATGTATTACCATATCTTTTCAAAAGACTAGGAGACTGGAGCACAGCATGATGGGCACTGAGAGGGCAAACTAATTCATAAATAAACAAAACTGTCATTTTTAGTAAGAATCAGCTGTGACCTGCTATGACTCAAGTGACAAAACATGTGCTTTAGTTCTGCATAACTAATGGATGACTCATGATAATTTCATGCAAGATGTCTCATTAGCACTCATCAGTTTATACCATTAGTTAACACAAATTTGATCATCAGTTAGGTTTGTATACTTCACCAGTGTAGCCCTGCACCCCATAACACTGACACTAACACTAACAAATTCTAAAGCAGCAAAACCAGTCTGTTTTATTCTACTTATTCCTCTTTCTTGTCTAAACCTGTCACCTTACCCACAATGCAAATCATTCTTGTAATAGTTTGAAGCCTAAAAAGAGTAACCAGGACACTCTTGATAAAAAAGCAATTAAAAAGCCTTTATTGGTGCAACTAATGTAAAGAAAAGATTTTAAAAAATCCCCTACAGGTTGCGACACTCAGGGTGAGCAGTTTAGTCTGAGATTCAGATGTGTTTTGCTGATAGAGCTAATGTAAGGATAAGAGGAGGAACAGCCTTAGAGGTATGATAAGCTCTCTTCATCCTTTATCCACACCTCCATTTTGTTTTCACTTTCATACTTGAGGACATTTACCAGACTTTACACACCTCCCGATGGAGACATGGAAGGCTTTAAACAACTTTTTCACATGGTAGTGCTCCACAACACGTGAAAAAATAGACTTTGATGTGTAATTTGATACATTTCCTCTTTAACTCGCAGTCATAGGAGGAATCCAGTTAGACAGAGAGGAGACTTGTAAACTTATGCATTGAGTCAGCCTCTCTTAAAGCAGAACAGAATGATAAGGTGGTTTTTGTTAAACTGTGTTTGGTTTTGTTTGACTGCTCTTATGGTACTGCTCCTGTCAGAGCATCTTACACACATGAGAAAGAATAGTTACTGGTAGTAACATTTTTTATAACACATCATAGATATGTGATGAATAAACATCAGAAATAAATGGAAGTTGAGGCATGTGCACATTGTTAGAGCCTCTCTGCTTCATCAGTGTCGGCGTGTTCTTGAAGTTTGATGGTGAACATCACTGCAGTTCACTGTTTTTTGGACTCATATTGTAAGATGCAAGGAAAGTGTTAATGTTTCTCAGTTTCTATCAGCTTTGATATCTTCGATGTCTTTAATGTTTAATCTACAAACTATAACCAGTCTTTAAAGATTCTGGTCCAGATTGCGTCCCACACACAAACACATGTCAGATTAATTCTGCATGTAGCTGCCAGTGTTTATAATTGAAAACATCACAGAAATCTATTGCTGTTCAGTGAGTGCAGGTTCCCCTCAGCTGACACAACCTGGTGTCAGGTCAGATATCTTGTGCTTCTCCTCATGAGACAGATGAGGTTTGGTCACATTAAAGACCCTGGTAAAAGGATATATTCCATTCAGGGGACGTGGGCAGGCTAAAGGGCTGTACTGAGGCAGAGGGGTAGAAGAAGAGAAGCAATCAGTGGGAAAACAAAAGGTGGTAGCATGTAATAGAAAACATCCCCAGGCACAATGCTTTCCCAAAGGAGCAAGGCCTCCTCTGATTGGAGAGGAGACGTCAAGTCGAGGAAGGCCTTTCACTGAGGAGTGTGTCTTCTGTGTACACCAGGCCCTCCAGCCTCTGTGTGTGTGTGTATGTCAGCATCAAAGAAAGAGAAGACCGGGGAAAAAGCAGCCTAATTGCAAGCCAAGCTGTTATACAAAAGAAAAAATCCCACTAACACAAATGTGACGTGAGCAGCTGGGTGCCATGGTGCATGAAAAATAAATTGTTAAAAGCACCAGCACAAGGAGAACCATCTCTACCTCTTTTCTATTTTCCACAAGATGAAAAAAGGGAGAAATTTCCATGTGCCTTAATGTTTTTTTTCTAATCTCTTCCATGTTTAAAAGGGGGAGATATAATACTGTGTTAAATGTGTTAAATGTCTGTGGTCTGTGGTATCAGATCAGAATAACTTGAAATCTTTATGTAGACTTGCTTAATAAGCTCTGGAAGAACACAGGGCATGCACACTTGCTTGTGTGTTTGTTTATACTTGTGTGATTGTGAAACACAGCATACATGCTTTATCAAATTTCTTAAGACAGCAATAAAAAGAATAAACCATGATGATCTTTTTTAAAACTGCTTCCTCCCTGTAGCTTCATCTTGGCTCCTCTCTACGAATGGACGGAGTAAGACCAACCAGTTTCCCTTCAGTTGATGATCTGGCTGTGCAGCATGTCAACCCTGCATGCATTTGATTACCTTCCTCTTTGTTAGACACTGATGGCTGTTCTCTCTGCCATCTTGTACGGGACAGTGCACTGTACACCCCTTTGTACTGCACATTATTTTATATTTGTGTTAAATTTGCTCCTGATTATTAGAACACAAGGTTATCACATAAAGGAGCCATTAGTGATTTACACCACTGATGGTGAGAATAAAATATTGGTTAACTTCGAATCTGTTGAAAAAAAAGCAAGATTAAAGTAATCCTATAATTCAGGCTGCTTTGAAATTGGATCTGACATTAAAGAATTGGTTTGCCTCACTAGAAAATATGTTTGCTTTCTTTTGCAGACTTAGAGGAGATGATTTATACAGTTCTTGTGTCAGTCCTTGAAGTATGAAGTTCAGGTTTAGCAGCTCTTAACTGCTGTTGCCTGTTGTTGGATGTGTTTGATGTGCACACAGTGTGCCATGGAATGATACATCTTTCTTATAGGTAAAAATGGAAAGTATTGAGTGGAGCTTTAACAATGCACTAGACTCTTGGAATGTGAAACCACTGGTGTGGTAGCAGTTTCAGGGCCCTCTAGTACTGACTGCATGGCTCTGTACCATGAGAAATAAGTCAGACAATATTGAATGTTTTTTTTATGGTTTTGGACGAACTAACCTTTCAAAGATCTCAGCAGCAGTTTATGGGTAAGCCTTATACAGTGCTTCTGTACTGTAGCTGAACCTGAGGAGAATTTGCAATATAGGCAGTATAGAAGTGTGATGTTTCAGGAAGTGTCTGAACTGCTGGCCTCTTTACGGTTAGAGAGGACAGGGGTGTGTTGATGTGATGTCAAGGCTGTCAGCACACATTTGGCATCCACCCAGGGTAAAGGAGACAGAGTAATGGGTCATCCTAAACAGATTAATAACCCAACAATCCCAACTTCTACACCTCAGCATCCCCACCCCTCCTCCCCCTGTCCTCGCTCTTCCACCAACAAATCCAATTTCCATTATATTTGCTGCATGCAGGATAGACCATTAGAAAGTGCTAATATCCTGCTACATAGGTCACCATCACCAACACCCTGTCCATCCTCCACCAATTCAATCAGGAGGTTTCCAGAGGGAGTTCTGACTGGGGTTGGAATGGAGGGTTAGGACAGCAATTGCAGATTGCTGCTTGCTTAATTGATTTGCAGACTTAAGTGGTTCTTGTTATGACCTTGTTATTGACATGCCAATAAGTAGCACCCATTTTCATCATGAGTTTACTGTGCTGCTTTGTCAACCCCCCAGAGGGGAAAGGCAGTAATAAACTCTTTGATTTATATTTTTCATCCCTTATTGAAGTTGTAAATATTTTGAATTGCATGTTAGAACAAACCAACATGAAATACAAGTGTTCTGCTTTGACATTGATGTGCATATGGTGCTGGATAAAATATTCAAACAGAAACAAACAGAAGCTCCCTCAGATCATGCTGCATTAAAGGAAGGAGTTATTTAAAGGGTGTCTGCAAAATATGAGCGCAAACATATTAAGGTGTGACCTTTCAAGCCCATTGCATTAGTATGTTTCTTTATGTTTGCTTTTGCTCCATTTCATTTTCCACATCTTGCCAGCTCGCACTGACTCATATGTCAGAGCCCCTCTCCCACCTCTTTCTCTTCCATCTGCAGCCAAATAAGCAGAGCAGCTGACACAGGGAGGAGATTAAGTATAAAGATAACTTCTCAGAATCACAAAGCACAAAATGATGCAATAAATTGGAATCAGAACTATAAAATTAATATTTTTAATAATAATTACATCTACTTTTGTGTTATTGTACAATGCCGGGCACATGGCCAACAAAAGACCCAGACATTTCTAAGGAGACACTGGATACATAAACAGAGCCTGAAAGAGAGTACATATTGGACATTAACATGAATTGAATGGGATCATAATGTTGTTAACGTAAGGTTGTTGAGATTAGTGGTAGTGATATATGCTTGAATGCATCAGTAATCATAATCCAATAGTATGATTTGCCTCATTCATAAATTGACAATCTTGTGTGAAGAATAGCTTTATTTTTTGTACTTTATACTTAGATACTAATGCTTTTTGTTCATTTACTCAATTGGATGCCAGCAATTTATTTGGATAGTCTTGTATTTCTAAACTATAATATTGTTACTATCACTTAAGTCAATGATATGAGTACTTCCCTCACTGCAGCCTTCTATGTGGCAAAGACTGATAAATGTATCATTAAAGGAATGACACATGAATTTTTATTTTTGTAACATGACACATTAGACATGGAGGAGGTGGACGTTCTCGAAATGTTCTTTGTATAATGCAGCATGCCAAGGGACTGTGACTGTGATGTTTTTAATGTCATTCTGAAAACAAAATGTAAAAGGACTTTGAGAATAGAATCAAGACGATGTTTGTGATGTGTTTTCTTTAATGTAATTTCGGATGGTTCAGTAGTTGATGTAGTTTCTCTTCCTAGTCTGGTCACCTTCATCCAGACAGTTTTCATTTACCATTCTTCTAATAAAACACAACTCTGTGTGTGTCAGTGTCGAGAGGAGCTTTAAGTACAGGATGGTAAATCACACAGGGCATGAGCGACTGCCGCCCCTTCCCCTCTCTGTCATCCCCTCCCTCTTCCCTCCTTCCCTGACCCAGCACATTCCTCCCTAAACTACTTTTATTAACCATGTCTCTTTGCTAAAATGTAGCTGCAGCTGTCTTGACACAGTCTCTCTCTGTTTCTCCCCCAGATTGAGATCAGGGACACCAAGGATCCAAGATTTGGAGTCCAGCGATTCCACTGAGAGCCAAAATTTCCACATAACCCCCCCACACTTCTCTTTCTCCTCATCTCCTTCTCTCCTAAGCTCTTCAGGTTAAATCTTTGATCTGTGCTGGGAGGCCAGAGCCAAGCAGTTTGTAAAATAGGACTGAAGTGGAATCACCTAACAAGGCAAACTCTGTCTGTTGCAAGAGATATACATCCTGAGAGGAAGTATGAGCATCAGCTTTATCAAACTCTGGGATCAAATGGTTTATATCATACAGTCTTACTGTCGCATAATGTTGTAATAACAAAGATTATGAAGTTATTGATAATGATAATAATGCTTGCAGTTGGAGTATTCTATGAACATATAAATATTTTTATTGAGTGGAGAAAAGCTATTTCCACCTTTAAAATAACATTATAAAGTGCGTATGTAAAAGCACACAGGTGCTACTTCTGACATAAAAAATCTGAAAAGAAAAAAACAAGAAAAAGAAAAAAAGATGATTTTGTAAAACCACAGTGTAATTTTGAAGTCTTTTTCAGGCCATTTTTCAACTGCTCTTTGTATATGACAAGGTCTGATCCCAGGAACTACAGAAAAAAAAATTTATGTTAATGAGATGTTTCTATGGAAACAGGGTTAAAAAAAACTCTTTTAAGCATTTTTTGCCCCCTTACATGAAACCTTCTTTTAAGCTATAGAAAAATTCCTTCATTGTCAATTGTAAAAAAGTGTGGATTCAACTTATCTCTTAATGCTGTGTGTAATTCTGAGCCACCTATCATTTCACACTACACTGAGAAAAGAAAATGCTGAGAGGCAGAAAACTGTCCCTCAGCTATTTCATTCATTTACATTTCACTGCATTTTTTTTTCAGTTTTTCCATTTCCTTACCCCACTCACTGGTCGTGATCAATTTTGCTCTAGTTGACTGGGTTTGGTTTGTACATCTGCCACCAGGAAAGGCCCTGCATGCTGCATTTATCTCAGGCTTGTTCAGATGTGGCTTCCCTGTATACGCCGAGCAGGGTGTAATGCCCATTCGGTCCAGCAGGCAGTGTGCTGCAATACCCAGGCCCACCAGCTGAGGAGCTCAGAGCTGAGCCTCCAGGTTGAGAGGATAGACCTTGCACAGACTTTCATCAAGACAAAAGGCATCATGAGCAGTGCTGCTTTCCTGTTCTGATTCCCCACAGGACCTTTCCATTTAGTGAAATCAGCACTTTAAAAGACATACAATTTCATTTCAGTTTATTCTGAAAGAATTGCACAAATTACTGCAATTGCCTGGAACAGAGCAAGCAAGTTTCACTGTATTTAAATGAAATGGGATAATTTGAATCAAGTATAGTTTTAACAGTACTTTTCTCAATCTAGATTGTGCTCTGCAAAACAAATCTAAATGACAACAGACACGAACAAATTGAGCCCAAAAACACTGAGAAGCAAGTTGGGTGCAAGGAATTTGCGGTGCCTGCGCTTGTTTGTTAGCTTTATTGCTGAAGGCATATTTACATTACAGTGAGAAAGTGTTGGTGGCTGCAGAGTTTACTGCATAATTTCAGATATGTTTTCAGCAATATACCAAATAATGAACAACCAACTCAGCCCAAAGGTGTTCTTAGACCGACTACGCTGCAAAAGTAGTCTTGTCCAGCTATTTCAACAAATTTTCTAGCATCCATAGATATTAGATAGAACTTATAAGCATCCATGGCTATTCACATTAGTGTACAATGCACTTTCCTGAAAAGTGCTCCCTGTCATGCATCCACTTTGACCAACCTGAAAGACATGACATTGTAGGAATGAAAAATCAAGCTTCTGTCATTGTTACCTGAACAAGTGCAACAGGATGGATCTAACAAGGTTCAGTATCTGGACCCTTTAAATTATGTATCAGAAGTTTTCTATTTTGCACGAAGCTTTGTACATTAAAAATTAACACACTAAGATATCTGTCTGCATCTGTTGCTTCAGAAACCTGGCCAAGCTGCGAGGGCTGAGAGTGTGGTGTTTAGAAGACTTTCTCAGGACGAAAAAGCCTGGAATCTGTGAAGACTGTCAGTCATCCAGGCAATAGTTATCCAAGGTATTCAAGGAGGGTTGAATCTAGAGCCCCCTTCACACGTACACTGCAGCCATCGTCATTTACTGGCTGAAATATTTCTAGTCCCAAGTCAGTGTAATGTGCAATAGATGCCTTGTGTGAATAGAGCACAATCCTGCTGGACACAGCAAGTAGCCTCTTTGGCCTCAGGTGACTCGAGCTATTCTAGCAATAGTCACTGCAACATCCAGAAGCACCAAAGAATCGTAGGATTTTAATGATCTTGATAACGACCCAATAGAGGTTAAAAACTGGGAAGCAAAAGCATCTTGGATAACAAGGGAAAAAAACGTATCAGGGATCTACAACCTTGTCAAGCTGGCAAATATTCAATCCTCATTGGATAACGAGTCTTGGTCTCGTGACTTTTTGTCAAATGAGCACAATCTTTTAAAAATATAGCCTACTTAAGTTTCTTTAAGCACTATGTGATTACAAGACAAAGCTCACAACAACAGAGTGCCTAATAATCACCCAGCTTGACTCTTTTTGGTCTTTAAAGGGAAATATGCAGTTCTTCATAAGCTTAATTAGTTTAGAACTTTGTCCATTGTCGCTGTCATCCAAAGCTGTGGCTGCACTGTGGAGAGAAATTAGGAGCAGATTAAAATATCAGATCTGTGAAGAAGGACATGAACGATAATATCATATTCCCCTAATTTTTTCACATAATTTTTTTGTCAGTTCGAGCTTTGACTGAAGCTCTTGTCCTGCTCTCCTGCAAAGGTCTCTTGGCATGTGACTTGAGAATTAGCTCAGTTAGCCATTTATCTCAACAGATCAAACTCCTAACACTCACAAAACATCGCTGATGAAAATATGCAGTAATTAACTCTTTTCTTTTTTTAATTTTCTGAATACTGTCATCACATTTGCCCTAGATTTGGAAGGAAACGTGGATGCCAATGTTTTAAACTAATGTTGCCTGGTTAAACGTGTGTGGTTGGACACGTGTGTGTGGATTTGTCCACACTACCAGACTGACACCTGGCTCAATTTGCTGCTCAGAAACATTTACACCTGTCTCATCATCTTTTTAAAACTTGAGTTTTTCCTAGTTTAGCTCTGCCCACTTCACTTAGCCTAACCAGAGTTTAGTTCAGAACAGCTGAAAACAACTAAAAATATATCCCTCTACTACAGGGGGCGATGTCTGTGCACCTGCTACTCTAAAACCTCCAACTTAGAACAGACTTGTTGGTACAGAGAGTGTACTCGTACAACTAATGACACTGTCAGCTACCAAGCTAACAAAAAGTTAAACAAATAAAAGCTGCCAGGTCTACATGCCATGCTGATATGTCTGCTGGTAGCCTGTTTTGGTGCAAGACTCTTCATTTGAGTCTGGGTCTGACAGAGGCTCAAACATGGAGGATTTAATCTCTCCATGTTTTCTCAAACACTAACTCTTAGCCAGCTTTATGCACACCCTACTTTACTGGTCAATGAAAGCAGTTGTGGTGGGTGGGGCATGAGGCTTGTGATTGATGTACTTAAAATTGCTCAATAAGCAAATAGAGACCCTTTTTTAGCGTTTATTTATAATTATATGTGGGAAAACCATGTATTACGTTTATCATTTTTAAAAATTGCAGAGTATTTTTACCTGGCTTACTTTAAAATGAGTCTGTATTGAGATGTTAAGCAGTTTAGTCATCTTAATGTGCAGTGAACCGATTTTCTTGGTGTTCATTTCGCTTTTTGTTACAGCAAGTCGAAAGATTTACTTCCTAAAGCTCATTAACAAACTTTCACCCTCAAAACATCAACAAGACTTCAAATTGGAGCTTCATGATACAATCCTGTCAGAGTCTGTGCTCATTTCACAAAATAACATGAGACCATTTTAACATTAAGAGTCACCTTTGGTCTGTCAGTAATAAAATTTAGTTCTGCTTTCAACAGTTTTACGCCAGTGTTACTGTTGTGCTAATACCTGCAGTGCAGACTGTCATTTGGATTTTGGTATGATATTGTCTTTAAATGAATCTGTGGCTTACACTGTGTAGTTTTTGGTTGGTGGGATTTTTGGTGCAAACTATGACATTTGAGCTTCATCAGTAGTAGTTTGTCCTGAGTGAATCACAGAGCAGGGCAGAGCTGACTGAGGACACAAAGCTGTCTCCCTTCTCTCCTTTCGGTCTTTTATTTTTACTGTACATCCTCGCCCAGACGTTTGACTTTCTTTCCCTTCACAGTTTTTCAACTCCACTGAATCAAGCTATGAAAATTACTTTTATATTTAACCCCTGACTCTCTGTTTCAGTGCTTGTCAGTGTGTTCCTCCTGTTTCTTTGGACATGGTTTTATTTTCATCGCTTTGCTGTTGTTGTAATGATATCTTCTCTGGTTATGGGATGCTGTGGAGTTTCTTGATTTTGAAAAAGGAATGTTTGTCACAGGAGAGTTCAGCATGACAGCCAGTGTCGTACACCACTTTCTCACCACTGGTGTTGTTTTTACAAGGCAATGAATAAAATGAGTTACCCTTGACATTGTTCCATCTTCTTTTTATTTTGTCTTTAAAATTTTTTTTTTTTTTAGAACAAACGTATTCAATCATCTCACAGAGTGAAAGCTCACAGAGTTGCAGAGAAGAAAATATAAATTGTCAATCAATAATCAATTGTGTCAAGTGATTGTCAAGTGAGAAGCAGACACTTTATCTGCAATGTTCTGATGTGAAACAGCATTACCTGATTGAATAAAATTAATCTTGATTGAATCTATAATTAATCATACAGATTACATCCAAAAATACACAGGTTTTCAGTGGGAAGCTTGTCAACTTCATTTTCAGTATTGTCCCAGTATTTATCATTGTTACAGTTAATGGAATGCAGTGAAAATGTCAGTGACCAAAGAGTGAACATACTGAATGTTGGGAGCCATCATGTGGGCAGTATTACCAAATGACCACGTTATGAGTTCTGCAATTGGACCCTTATAGACACATGTTAAACATCTGGTACATTTTAGAAACACACTTCCACCACAATCATTATTCAGAATTATTCTCCTTCTCTGCTGCCATTTGTGCTCTGAGTTCTCACCACAGTCACTTCTTACCACCTTCCAGTCATCCTTGGAATATGTTAACAGAAGCAGCAGCAGCTGACCTGCAACTCATCCTCCTGCTCTTCCTACAATCTTTATAAGGGACATCAGTACTGACACATAGGGCCCCTGGGAAAATTGTGTGTGTGTGCGTGTGTGTGTGTGTATGTGTGTGTTTGTACATATGAAAGCATATGTATCCATATGTATGTGTTGCTTGCCTAATGGTCTTGTAAGCATTTGTGTCTCTCGTGTTATATGAGGGAAGGTTTGTGTGTTCATGTGTTTGTGAGATGACAGTGTTCCACTGATCCCATCTGCTTGTGGGGCGACGAGGCGTAAGGAAGGGACTGTACTACCAATCAGTGCACATGCATACACAGAACACACACACACGCACACACACACACCTTTGTACACATATCTTTGTCAGGACCATTCATTAACATAAAGAATTCCCCGGTCTATTTTAACCCTGAAACTGCAAAACAGATCACTCAATGAAAAATGAAAATAGAAGATACTTTGTGTCTCCCAAGGATTTGCAATGCTGCTAAATGACTACTTAAAATGTTTATTTTATTACAGTTCATTACATTAAGTATATTTCAAGCCCAAATTGGCTCTGTGCCAGGTACAAAGGAAATACAATATATAAAGGATAAGAAATCTCCCATATTCTGCTGTTAGACTGCTGTATAACTGATGAAGAATCAGTAAAAATAATTCAAATCTATGTGTAACTGATAACATTACAACAAGTGCATCCCATTGAGGTAAGCTAGCTCACAGGGGTCAAGGATAGCTAAAAACTTTTAACAAAGCTGCTGAGAAATTTTAACTAAGACGCTGGGAAAGTATTCAAGCTGAGAGAAAGAGTGGGTTGATGATGTTGTTACTAATGAAGTCATGCTTCATGAAACTGTTGGTGGCTTTCAGGGATCTCAGGCATTTTTTGGTTTTTGTCAGTGAAGTCATGACAGAAATATGTTGCAATGTCCAAATAAAGTTTTTAAAGTAAAATTTAGGCCAAGTGTCGGTGATTTAACATGACACAAAGAATTAATACACTTTATAGGCTACTGACTAGTGAAGTATATGTAAAGCTAATTGCCAGCCACTTGGCCACCCCTTAACAATAATTACTGGGTTTCCATGCAAGGAGCCTCATAATTGTCAGGCTACAATAGTGATTCAATAGTGAGTGACTATCATTGCGGATAATAAGAAAGTAAAACAACTGTTATTTCTTGTCACACTTATACGTAAAGAAGGACATTATTAAAGGAATCACTAGAGTCTGGATTACTGCAAAAGATAAAAAGGAAGAGAGGGAAAATATACACCCAGAAATGAATGGTTTTCCCCTTGTATTTAATTTATTCTTAATGACTTAGGAGTCATCTGGACTACTTTACATTTTTTAGAGATTTAGAAGCTGGGTTTCATGCTAAAAAGCTCTGTGAGATACTCATTGTTTAAAACTTAAGGAGTGCTAAAATTTGGACTGTCATTCACATTTTCTTTTGAGAAAGTCCTAAATCAGTAAAAACAAGAACCTATCAGGTGTACTCAGCTTAGTGTGGATGTAGTCTGAAACAAATGAATCATTCAATTGTGCAAACTTTGAATTCAATTTGAGATTCAATGCAAGCAAATACAAAGTCATAATGGTGAAACTGACAGGTCTCTGCTTAATATTCAAACTATAGCTGCCATGCTACCAACACAGACAAACAGGATCCATTTCAGTCATGAACCTTCCTCCCATAGGTGAATTAACATCAAGCTTACAAAGACAAGACAATTTATGAAACACATCCACATGTAAGCCAGACCGTATGGCGATGTCTCCTTGCACAAAGCACAAATCTCCTCACCCCTCGGTCTGTTAGCCCACGCTAGCAGCCGCTATTTATAGCCATGACAGAGCAGCAAAAAGATGGCCAGGAGGCGGTGGGTCGTACGGTACGTCAGAAGAGATTGGCGCTTTCTTTGTTGTGAAGCAGCAAGTCCAGACTGCTGGCTGGATTGGGGATGATAACAAAGATCCTCAGTGATGTGCCCTGCAGTCCTCTCTGCCACCCACTCCCTCATTTTGTCATGTCTCTGTCTGTCTGTCTGTCTGTCTTCACAACTCAATCATGAGCTGTAACCTCAGAGAGTCAATGGAGTCCTTCAGGTAAGCATCCATGGAGCCAGGTGGGACAACAAACACCAAATATAGAGAAGGTCAAAGGTCAACAATAGGTTCTGGCTGTATATGAATGGCTTCACGATCAGTGTTCATTTTATGTTTGTGTCATTTTTTTCTAATCATAGAAAAAGGACATTTTATTCATCCATTTTAGTGTAGGAAATGTAGTTTAGTGTAGGAAATCACAGAAACACGTCTCTGTGTAATGCAGAACACTTCAACAGCACGCCCTCCATCCGTGATTTTATTAAGTCTAAGGCTAGCAAGCATGTACTTGCTAGCCTTAGACTTAAAGTATTTATTTAAGGCACTACAAATACTAAGTATTTAATGTGCCTTTCCCTCTGTGCTGCACCAGGTAACAACACGGTGTGTCCCAATCTTCTTTGTGTGTGAGTAATCTCAACTATGTGGAGCTTACAAGATGTACAAGATGTACAAGATGCCAAAATTTTAATTGAAGTTTTATTAAATTAAGTTTAAATAATTGGAGAGAATGCCTCAAAATATTTCAGTAAAGAAGAGTTATAACTATTTGAAATCAAATGAGGATAAAACCAAATTTTTGTCTTTGGTGCTGATTCTAAAAGAGAACATTTTTGTGTGTTGCAAAGCAAACACTCAGTGTAGCCTCATTGGCAAAATATAAACATTAGTAAGCACATCGATGGTGTGAGTCAGTCTTCAGCTGACAAGTGCTGCAAAAGCCAAACCATACATTATTGCTCCTGTTAAAAGGAAATTGATTCATGCTTTTTGTTTTTGTCTGGATTTGCATTAATATTAAAGGAGTTTTTTTTTCTTTTACTTGGTTCATTTATAGGATTTTATATTGTGCTGCTTTTTGTCAGCATTGATTGTCCATAAGTCCATCAGAACTACTCACACCTAGCACGGGGGAATGCAGCAAATCTCCTGAGAAGCTGAGTCCATTACTTTTTGGCATTTTTGCATGAAAGATCACAGCAACAATTGATTGATTTTCTGATAATTGACTTAGAATCGATTGATTTTCACATTACATCATACACACAACTGTATAACTGGTTTACAAGATTTAAAATAGTAAAGCTCCTCTATATATTACTTCATGCTAGATAATATCTAAATGCTTGGTCTGATGGCCCCTCTTTCAAGCTGCCTGTGCTGCCCTGTACTCTCTTTGAGGGAACCTGGATGGGCTGTCAGAGTAAGTGACTGCACCTGACAGGCCAGAGGAGAAAGGCACAAAAGGACTGCTGTTCCAGTCTGGCCGGGCAGCCTCTTCTTAAATACTGTTATACATTTATAAAAGTATGTGTGAAATACTTTGAGGAATCTAAAATATATTTATCCATTCATTTGTTTGTTTTGACAGTAACTGCATTTTAATTGGTAAAATGAAATTTGATCCCAGGTTTCCTGTTTCAATTCAATTCAATTCAATTTTATTTATATAGCGTCAAATCACAACAAAGTTGTCTCAAGACACTTTACATATA
>JAPZDV010000012.1:27583892-27602604 GCA_029814665.1 Acanthurus lineatus
AGGAGAGGAGCGTGATAACAGAAGGATATGGCTCCCAATCTACTTTTAGAGATTTTTGGAACAACCAGTAGGTATGCGTTCTGAGACCTTAATGGTCTAGTCGGATAATGATAATGTTTCATAACTGTTGTGCTGTGACAGCAGGCTTTGGTACGAATTTAGACTGTATATTACAAAGTGAACAAATCCCTAAGTTCAGCTACAGCTTTTAGCTGCCAACAGCACTTTAAACCCATTGTTACCCTGCAAACTGTCTCGTTATCTGTGTGTGTTTGTGTTTGTGCATGTGATGTGGTTTGTGTGCGAAAAATCTGTCAGAATCCTAAATTCTCATTCAAACTTGGACTGTACTCAGAGATATCAAGTTGCCCAGGGATCCTTGTGGAAGCGTCAGGATGTCTGAGAGTCACTTGTGTCTTCAGAGTTAAAATACTTGTTCCTGCAGGTGCTTGAGTGTCTATTTGGGACATTGAGACATGAAATCCTCCAGCTTCTTATTTACAACCAGACTGTCTGTCTTTGTTGGTTGCTGGCTCTGTCAGAGACGTGCTGGTAGACAGTGTATCAAAGCCATCTGGTGAGGTGAGAATGAAGATTTCCACATGCTGACAGGCCTCAGACCAGCCATCTGCTCTCTGCGTTTTCCTCCAGTCAGACAACCTGTCCTCAGTGTGGCCTCCAGCGGTGCTCCCCACCAGCATACCTGGTAACTCACTCACTTCAATTAGTGTCTGTGTGCCTGCTACCTGCAGGATGAAGCAAACAGAGTTGAAAGACCTCACACTGGAAAAAAGCTTTTCCATGTTTTCTGGAACTCATTTAGGTAACCAAATGTATTCTGTCACTCAGAAGGAGCTGTTCCAAAATGATCGGTGATCTTTGCCTGATAGAAACACTGGCGAAGTATTGTGTCTGCCGTCAACACTGATGATTTTTGCTGTGTACTACTGTTTGGGTGAATAACAAATGACTTGGAGATGCTTTTTAGGGAACAGACAGTGAGAGCCATTATTTCTTTGCTGAGTCTGAAGACAGACACAAATTAGCTACAAAAATCAATGCGACTGACCTCAATGCACATTCTTTAATAAGGTGACTTTGAGGAGTTTGTAGCCCTGGAAACCAAGTAGAACTTAGCTGGTTAGTTAAATGATCTAAAAAAAGAAGCTTTAACTCCACAGGTCACTGCTTTGTGTGATTTATGAATTTTTGTGTGACAGTCCGAAGGTTTGAGCAAACTTGAGAACATGTCCTTTTTCTAACAAAAGCACTAATAAAGACAGAGAGAATTATGTCAACAACAGTAAATGTTTGTATGGTTACGCTTTCACACACTAAGAAAATATGTATCTCCTCCTTCCTCACACTTTATTCACAGGTAGCTCAATGCTTTCCTCTAGTGGATAAAGACAGTACTGCCGCTCCATTTGAACCACTGGACCAAGAAGAAATTTGCTAAAATTTGAAGAAACAGAAAAAAGAGCTCAGTCAGGAATTATTCTGTACAGGTTACTGGATTTGGTGGAAAAGTACATAAGATTACTTCTTACTGAGGAAAGCCGTTGTGATTATATGTGGTTGTTTTTTAGAGGATACTTATTTGCACCTAAAAAGTGAAGAGGTTGCATTCTTGGTTTCTAAACTGGGTTCCTTAAACCAAAAATGACATTGTGTTTGGAAAGATGAGACTTTAACAATCACTGATTGGTTAACTGTATAAACCCTAATAGTTTTTTTTTGCTATCTTTATTAGCTAGCCAGGAAGTTATTTCTAATGCTGTTACTCTTGCTTTATATTTGGCTGTATGAGCAAATTTATTGCCTGCTTTGAATCTGACTATAGGCCCAGTCATCTCATTTCAGAAAAGGTTTAGTAAGTAGCATGTTAAAACAAGTTGCGATCAGCATATTATCTTTCAGTCATTCAGGTTACATAGATATGCATAGTGCTGCTCTAAATCACGAGTCGATGCTTTGCAAACTTTCTGGGCACAAAAAAAGAATGGGCCTGCATTTTTATTTAAAGACAAGTTTTCTGTACTGCAATGACCTGACCAAATTTGCAGTTTGTATTTAGTATGAACATTATATTTTATATTTTATACAGAATCCAGGAAATGGTTTTTGGGTCAGGGTGCAGAGGAACCAAATTGCACAAAATACCAATTGCTATATATTGTTGTTGTAGGATGTCCGGTAATTAGCAAACAAACTAGCAAAAACAATCTCTTTTGCAAAGATCAAAGGCCAATCATTAGAAGCCTACATCCTTTCCCTGTATTAAACTGGCTTCACCTGTAGTATGTCTTTAGATGAAAAGATGACGATTAAACCATCATCTTCCACACCTGGACTTCTTTGACATGTAAAACATACCAGTGACTCCCTCAAATGACACATCAGAATCATAGGTTTCAAAATACATTACCATCATGATTTTTTATTATCAAAATGCATTACATCTCTTGCTTTTTAAACCTTTTGGAGGGGAACAATTGAAATATTTACTACTATGATCTGTGTAAAAATAAAACCAAACAGAATAAGCTTTACAAAACAAAGAAGAATGCAGCTTCTGGTTTTTGGAGGAACCCAGGAACAGACCCAATGATTAGCTTTTAACCATCTGACAAAGTTTGTCACTCAGACCCTAAAAACAAATATCATGCGATAAATTCAGTGTACTATATTTTCTCCATACAAGTCTATATCACATTTCTTTCTATACAAGTACACACAGTCTTACACATTGTCCTACTGTGTCTTATAGGTTGTATTTCTTTCATTTTAAGGTGCTGGTTAATTTTGGGTCACGACTTTATTTTTTCAATTTGTCAAAACATTCATGTAACATGAGTACCCTTCTGTGTGTTGTGGCCTGGGGGGAGGGGTTGTGGGTGTAGTGGTGGGTGGGTGGGTGGGGTCCAGTCTCATGACTGGGCCTTCGGTCCTTGAGGTCTTCCACACAAACACAGCTGTTTTCCACATTCGGTCCAAAATAAAAGTCTCAATAGGGAGAAGTAGGCGAGTCCCGCTGCCACCCAGCTGTCAGCTTAACGTTGGTTTGAGGTCCCACTGTGGCGGTCAGGAGAACCGTCTCTTTCAGTCAGTTTGTGAGGATCAGAGTTAAAACCGAAACAAAAATACAGCATTCTGTGGAAAGCGAAACCGCCCTCAAAAGAGAACATAGCAGCTTATTACCTAGGTTTTCTAAAAACAATCCAAACACTCCCTCAGAGATCCATTCCCCAATTTTCCTTGGTGTTACATGGTACACAAGTATTGGTCACAGGATAAAAACAGTCAAACCCAACATTTTACTTAAAATTAAGAATTCAATTGGATCATTTGCGACTTATTTTATTTCTGCATCCCATCAATATAATTTATGGTTAGAATGAATTAGGAACCAATATCAACTGATACAATGACAAGATGAATGCAGCCATATGTGGGGAACATAACTGGATTTCAATTTATTGGAAAAAAGAATGCAGCACCATGAATCATAAGACCTGTATGTCTCAAGTACAATATCAGAATTCTACAGTGAAGTAGTTCTATTGTGAAATCAAAAAGTCCAGTGGGGATGAGAGAAAAGAAGAGAAACCAAAACAACGGAACAGTGTGTCCATGTTTGATGAGAGTACAGAGAAGCTGGTAATCATATGGAATGATCCTATTCAGAGAGAATCCCTACTTTTCACCTCTCTGATGCATCTTTACAACGGATGACAAACATGTCACCTTTGCTTGCATCATGTCTCCCTTTCCAAATAAAACACTTGTTTACTGCAGCACACTTGGCCACATGCCAAATCAGAAAGGTAATGTTGACAAAATAAAAGACAACAAAAACAAAACAAAACAAAGAAAAAAAAGAGAAAAACTTGCTCTCAGTTGCATCATCTCAGTATTTATCCGACCTGGGTACCATGACTAGGTACTGTTTTTTTATAACATTATACAGACAAGTTTAAACTTTCTGACATTATAGAACTTGTTTGCACAGTCCGGCACATGAGGAAACACAGGGGACAATTTCAAGTTACATTAATTTCCTGTTTTTTTGTTTTTTTTCCAAAATGTATCATCCAAATCATGTTTCCACTGATTCTGTAAAGATGTCCAAAGTCAATGATTAGCTTTGCGCAGAATGTGGTAATTTGTTTTTTTTTCCTGAAAATAAAGAAAGGAAACAGAGAAAATTAGAAAAGGAGAAATAAGGAAAGAAGTCCTTGCTCCTTAGGTCTGTACATTTCCCCTCCCCAAACTCCCTGAACCCTATTTCACCACAGCTTTAGGGGTTGAGGAGGTACGCGGCTTCATACACACTCACTCACACATTCACACACACCTGAACAAGGTCCTAAAAGCTTCCTGACTGTGTCCTTACTCCGGGTCCCTGGAGGGGGGAGTGTTGGAACTGACTGAGGCTTCCCCCTCTCTGAGGGAAGTGAGTCGGTCCGGAAGCCGACAGCAGCCTTGAACCAGCTTGTAGTGCCGTCTGGCTTGGGCTGCCTGACTTCAGGCTGCGAGGTGCCTGCTGCTGACTCCCTCTAGAGGCCTGGACACCTGAGTCCATTTTAGTCTGCCCTTGGGCCCTGGGTCCTGGGGTGGGAGTCCCCACCAGGCCACTGCTGTTCAAAAGGCTCGCTTTTAAGTGGCTGTTGCTGTAGCCGTGGCCTCCATCCACGTTACTGCTGCCACTCTGCTGGTGGAGAGAGTTTACTGGCAGTCTGGAGTCTGAGGAGGAGGTGGAGGTGTGACTGGGATAGGAGGATTGAGGGTGGTCCTGCGGCAGTCCCGGCTGGGAGGAGGCGAGGCGTGGGAAGAAGCTCTGGCCAGATGAGGGACTGTAAGATCCCCGGAATGGAGAGTTGGAGGTTTGCTGGAGGAACGATGGGCTGTCAGTTTGCCGGTGGCTTTCTGATGACTAAACACACACAAAAGACACACATTCACTCTTGGTCACACATTAAATCCAAATTAAAATGCTGCCAAATACATTGAAGATATGACAACTGAGATCAAGTAGTGCATGAAAAAAACTCGAACACAGAGATAGAATAAACAAAGCAAATGGTCATCAAGCAGCTTAACAGAGCTGTTACAATATGAGATTTTCATATCACAATAGTTGTAATGATAACAATATCACTGCGATATCTATTGAAAATTTAAAAAAAAAAACCAAATAAATAATGCTACATTAAACTTAAATTTTAACTTGATCATTTTACTGTCTGAGCCCACAGTATCTTTACAATAAGAACAATTACACCTTTTTTTTCCCTTTTTTTTCATCTTACAGAGGGTTTTAACCAGCATTACGGTGCACTACCACCACCTATGATGTCACAGCAAAAATGAAAAGAAACAGAAATCATTTAAAAGTTGCTGTATTATTTGATATTATGTTCAATATTTCATCCTAAAATATTAAGGTAATTGTCAATATGGACGTATTTGAAACCTGTACATTGTTATATTTGTTTCAAATAAATTGTCAAGATAATGCTGTTTAAGTGATTTAAATGGTTTGCCCAGCATACCTGGTGTGAGTACACAGCGGGACTGTATCTGTGTGGGCTCTTCATGGGAGATGCAATGGATGCTGCTTGCATCTCATATCGATCTGCATCTGTAAATGCAGCAATGAACAAAAACATTTTATCACGAGGGAAGCTAAAGCACAACATACATTTCTACACATTTACTAATATCTACAGTTTATACACATTCTTGTTTTTGTACATTATGGCTGTGACTTTGTGAATCAAATTACTGTGCAGGCATCACTAGACTTTCTGATGTCTCATACCAGATTCCTTCTCTGTAGAGCCATCATTCCTTTTGTAATTGCGCTCCATCTTGATGCTTCTTAGCACTCGCTCCAGAACCCCCTGACCTTCCCTTAAGCGTTCAACAGTAGTTGGAACCATCCTTGAAAAAATCCAAATCCAAAGATTATTTGTTAGTCAACTCCACTATTTACCTAACCATCAGACCGCTTTCAAAACATGACAACTTCTAAGTGATGCGACATACAATGAAAGGTTCAAATTTTAAAATTAATGAGCTGTCACTCTGGGGCTATTACCATTGGTTGCTACTGTCTTGCTGTCTGGACTGCACTGATGAGCCCTGGTGGTCTGGAGGACTGACCTCCTCTATCTGTGGGATGGAATTGTGTGCTGTGGAAGAGAAAGAGCTGTGTGGGGAGGCTGGAGGCTGCATCTGCTGATGGGAATGAGGATGATGGGAGTCCTGGATGTAGTGGGAGCCGGACCGGGTGGGTGTGCTGGCCAGAGATGAGCTGCTTCCAACTGGCTCAGAGTCACGACTGCTGCCCTGCTTCCTCTTACGGTACTCAAGTAAAGACACCTGAAGCAGCAGAGAAGGAAAAAGAGCAATAAATATCTGTTGCTTAAGGATAGAGACATAGTCTCCGGTTCAAGTTTAACATTTAACTCTGTCATTCACACTGATGCTAGACCTGACTAATCATTCACCAAAACTGAGTGATGGGCAGACCACATGCACCACACCAGAGAGGACTCACCTGGAAACAGTATTTCAAACTATACAATGTGACAAAAAAAGATACAACTTGATCACCATGTAATATCCATTACCATGAAAAAATACACTGAATGCATCTGTTTTCTTTCCATTCCATTAGCATACTTCTAGTCATGTGAAAGGCTCAAATACAGCATACCGCAGATCACTGTGTTCTGAATACACTGTTAGTAACATAGAGCTTTTTAAAGCTTTAACAAAAGAGCAGGCAACTGTAAATGCACCACGCAATGATGCAGCAACGCTGATACACCACTTCACAAACACTCATATCAACATCCACAGAGAGTTTAAGCACACATACACACAACATTTAAACACACCGTCACTAATAAAAATGAGAATGAGAGCACTCATCCTAGCTTAATGTCTTCATGACACAGAAAAGGCTTGTGGGAACAGAGGGAGGTATATGAAAGGGGGATTATGACCACACAGTCATTGACTCACATGGATGGCTCTTACAATAGCATCATATTACATATGAGGGAGGCTGCAAGAGGCAGCTGTGTTGTCAAAAAGACCAGAAGTCAGGGGTTGTCTCCAGAGGACACATTACTAGTGTCCTGCTAGATTTGCTGGTGGCTTTTAGAGGGGAAATTTTTATGAGCCTTTTTACATGCCTCAGATACATATAGTATATGATCTCTGTCTGTTGTTAAATTCTCTTATAGCTTGCCACCATACACTTTTGCTTTGGTCTGTCAAGTCAAATCAAAGTTGAACATGCTGCTGTAGTTTACCAACAAGATCTCTGGTTGCTTGCTTTTCCAGAGAAGAAGACAAACAACAGTTTAAAGGAAATGTGGCATTTATTACAAGTTGAGTTGTATTTTGTTTCACCACCTGACTGCTTGTGTGTCCAGTGTCGTTGGACCAGTTTTCTCAAATGTCCCCACATCTTGATATCTTAGCAATACTTACTGGTGCCCTTACTGTCAAGTGAAAACAGCGATACTGTAACAGACAAATGGTTGCAGATCCAAGGGAATTTTTTTTTTTTTAATGTTAAAACTTTTAGTTCTGTTGCCTACATAGGTCAACATTCACAATTCTGGTTAAACCTGAGGAATGAGTCACTTCAAGCAATTCTAAATAATAACCAAATCAAGTGAGAGTGAGACTTTTGATACTTAAAACTTTGTAATGAGGACAGATATTGGTACCTTATCTAGTGAGCATCTATAAAGAAACAGGATGTGAGGCATTTAACTATGCTAATGTTTTCTTTCTGAATATCTAGCCTGGTGTTTCTGACATATAATGAGTTTTACGACAATCTTGCAAGAAACAATTGATTTTTTAGGTGCAGGTCATATTTCTACCGTTGATTCCAGCTGCATTAACACTGAGTTTAATCCCCATTTGCTTGGTTAAAATGGAAGATTTAATACAGTAAACCTCCCAGAGACAACCACTTTCACAACTTTAATTCACACTGAATCCCAGAGCTTCCCCATAGGGCACTGTGTTATTACATGCTTTTTTCTGTAAGGTTTGCTTTTAGTAGTGGTGGATGGACCACTGATCACAGTTAGAAGAGCCATGGATGAAATGGAGCAGAGACACATGGGCTTCATCTGGACACCATCATGAGAGTTCATGGACCATTGGCGTCTTACTTTGAAGGCAATGGATGAACCTTTCCTCAGGTCAATGAATTTGACTGAAATGGCAAAATAACTTAAACCTCCTACTCAAAAATATAGTGTCATAATTTAATGTAGGTTTGGAGTAGGGAGGGGACACAACTGTCGGAGCATGGGGTGGGTGTTGTATGCAGATGCAAAGAAACAATATTTACATGCACACTTCTAAAGATGTAGTTGTAGGGAGAATATTCACCATATTTTGTACTGGCTTGTATTCACTTCTTACAGCTATAGCCTGGTAATCTGGCTTTCCTGTCAGCAGACTAATGGTATGCTGGTTGGCCCTCTGCCTTGGAAGAAAAGTGGAAGAGAGACTTGGCAAAAAGTGTCAAGGAGCAGCGAGGGGGAGGAAGGGGACTGAGGGAGAGGAAGGGGGAGGGAAGGGGAGGGTCAAAGCTACAGAGTCGAAATCATTTCAGATACACATATGAACGATTAGATATGATTTAAAATGCCTGTTTCTTTTGATTTTGAGCACCTGACACAAGGGACCAATTGATATATTTAAGACAAAGTCAACGGGCAAGAACAGAACAGGGGAAAAGCACATCATGAGGTTTGGCTTTTCTGTTTGCACATATCACACTCAAAGTCATTCGTACTTGCAAAAAACAGATGAAACTCCATAATATTTACCTGAGAGACTATGTTATTATAAAAGAGCCCTCATATTCTTTTCATTAAGATGTAGAGAACTTGCCTTCTTCTTTTGCGGTGGATTGCTGGTGTGAGGAGGTGTTCCACTATCTGGGTATCCTCCTCCATAATGAGGCTCACAGTAGGGTGACATGGATCCAGTGCCCACATCTCCAAGCAGCCCCTGGCCACTTATGGAACTGTGAAAGGACTCTGCTGGAGAGAAGCCGCCCTCTGACTGGGAGAGGCGATGGTCAGTGGTCACTGGGTTTCCCAGGTTTGCATTGAGGGGGGAGCAGGTGTATATGAGATTGAACTCTGTCCTGAAGGCCTGCTCTCTGTTTTGAGGGGTTAGGTCCGAGGAAGGACAGGACACTGGGTTTATGGAGCTGGTCCCAACAGATGATGGACCCTGGGAATCATGGCCAGAAGGGCCTCCAGGAAGGGAAAAGTCATCTGAGGTCACAGCCATAGGGCTCTCCAAACTGGAGGGAAGTGACAAGTCCTGGAACTGTGGCTGAGGGACATCAAAGTCTGCCTGAAGACATGGCTGAGGGTGGAGAAAGAGCAAAGAGAAATTGAGAAACAAATTTGAGTAAACTATTCGTAGTGTGAAATTAATATGTGCATTGGAAAAGTTAGTGGCAGACAGATTGGAAAATACCTCTGGAGAGATGGACTCCGGCCGGTGAACAGGCGACGCTTCAGGTGATGATATGTTCTGGACAGAAAACAAAGACTCTTAGCACCTTTAAGATACACGTTTATACTGATGGTACAAAATGATACAGCGCAGCTTCCCGAATTAGATGGATATTATTTAATGTAGACACCACTGATGCTACATGTGTCTTATGTGGATTAACTAAAAGCCTAAGTGTCTGAAATGGTATTCATGTGTCTAGGTGCTAAGGGGGTTGGGCCCTTACTTCAAATTGCAGCGGTGTGTTGCAGCGGCTGGTGGGCAGTGAGGGCATGGGTGAGTAGACCAGGCCGTTGGACAACATGGAGCCACATGAGGTGTGGAGCAGCGGGTGGAAGGAGTCCTCTGGGAGCGGTGGTGTAATGGGTGATAGTGGGCGAAGCAGGTGGTCTGAGGGGGCTGGTGTCTCTGCCATATACTTGGAACGGCGTTTCTTGAATGGTGCATTGAGTTCTGTGATTTTGTTGAAAAAGTACAATTAAATAAAACACACAAGAACTGATATACTTCTAGAATGACAAAGATGTAGTCCATGACAAGACACAACCAGTCAGATACAATAAATGTATAAATACTGTCATCTGAACTGTAGTTACATCAAAAACACACCCTTTATATAGCTGTGCTTTAAAGTGCCCGAATGATACAGGATTTTTTGTCAAAAAGCTGATACCAATATTATGGAGTAAAAAATTGGACAGATTTAACTGCCAATAAATAAATATATAAAATGCATTGCAAAAATGCCTCAAATGTTGCTATCAAAATATTTGGTTGCAGTAATAATGACTCATGCAGAATAAAAAGTTACAATTTAACAATCTGCAGCACACAGACAACTTGACTTTACGGTTCTTCCAAACATAAATACTCAATAGACAAACAAGTTAGCTTGAACATTATATTACCATTAGGCTAATGTTATAGACCTTGAATTTTTCCCAACGTTTTTTATATTCCCCATCCTTTCTGTCTGTATGTATTAATCATGATTGTCATGATATTTGGGTTAAGGTTAAGAAATGACAAGGCACTCTGATTGGTCCAACTAGTTTTATTTTAGTTTAAGGTCAACTAGATGCTGCGATTTCTTATTTTTACACTTAACTAGGGTGCACATGAACAACTGAACTTACACCAGTTACCAGCTTTGTGTAGTTTAGAGTAAACGGGTATGGTAATGGCAATATATGCGCAGGTTGGCAGGACAGAATAAGTAATCCCCTACCAGCTTATTAGTTCTGGTCTAAAGTTCATTCTTCTGCAAGCTATTAAGTTAATAAAATGCAGCGATAAACAAGTCATCCAGATGGAGGTGAGGATGTACTTACCGCTTGACAGGGTGTTGGGGGTGGATCTGCTACTGGTACTTTGCTGGGAGGAGGTAGACTCTGTGCCATCCTCCACACTGGCTGAACAGCTCTCATCCTCCAGCTGCTTTATCCATCTCTGCATTAAGACAACAATATTTGTTTTGATTTTTAGAATACATCAATTTCTTATTTGGATTTCACTTGAAAAAAAAAAAACCCTTCAATTTACTCAAGTTAATAATAATAATAATAATAATAATAATACATTTTATTTGGCAGTGCCTTTCACAGCACTCAAGGAAACTTTACAGAAGATTAAAAACACAATAAATGTAAGACATTACCGCACATGTGGGAGAGGGGAAGGAAGGGGGGGGTAATAAAATGGTTAAAAACAAATTCATTTACTCTTTTTCATGGACAATGTTAAATGTTAAATGGATTTAAGAACAACAGAGCACATGGTTGTTTCATATTTCAAGAAAATGAGTTGAATTAAAGTACTGTCATTGTAATATTGTATTCAGAGAAGAAAAACCTTCCTGTTGTGAAGCTAACGCCAGCTCAACATGTGTGCCTCCTTTATTCTTTATCACAGTATCACACGTTGAGAGTACAGAAAACCAGCTGCCCCCTGTCTGCGAAGTCAGGGAGGCAACATAGCACTGCTCTTATTTTCTTGTAACAAAAATAATACTTATGTATATTTGTCAAAAAATGAAATAAACTATCATCAATATCAGTTTTTTGAAGGAGTCTGGAACCTGGCCTTGATCTCAACCCTCTCCGATTCTGCTGGGTCAGGCAGTCTGACAATAAATCTACCGTTCTGTGGTGTTGATTTTTTTTTTTTATAACTGCAACACACATTCATATGATAACAAAAAATTATGTAAAAAAGTCAAGCAAATGAATATATTTACAAATAACTTAATTAAAAATAGGAGTCACGTATATACGTGTATTTAGAATCATAATAGCTGTTAGCCTGTTCAACCACTGTCGTTGGACTCAAACACTGAAATTGTTGATACAATACTGGGAAAGAAAGACAAAGTAAACAATGTCAATGACCATGCTTTAAGAAAAATAGCTGTATCAGAGACTATTACGTGAGGATCGGTCACATTGCCAGGCATTATCATGTATTTTTTATTATCTAACCGCTTCATGTACACAATGGCATGTGCAAGCCAATTCTACGTGAAGGGCAATGCGATATGTAATATATGTTTTCCTAACCTATAGTTTTTAAGACGATTGGAATGACATGAATGGCTGCATACGCTAGGAGATAGACTAACTAGCCATTCATTTCAACCATAAATGCATCACAGTTGCGGCCCATTGCCGTTATAAAACGCTAGAATTACCATAATGTTGCCATAGGAAGCGCGTATGTATATAAGCCTTTTCAGATGGTAGCCTATATTGTCATTTAAGGCTCTGACCCGATTCATGAACATGGACTTGAAGTTGCAACCATGAGACTCTAGCTGTAGATAGCAGAAGGCTAAGATATAAGCAACAGTAAACACACCAGTAGCTTCCTATTACCTCTTGACACATATACCCAACCAACATAACTGCCACCACAACACACTGAAACAAATGTTTCAGTATCATTAAATTAGCTGCTTTCCTGTTGAGGAGGAGAGCTGCCTGATTTAAATCCAGCTTCAGTCCAATGCGATCCCTACGGTCTCTTCACTTTGGAAACACTTCACTAATATTGATATGCCTTTTGTCATGTTTATGGTCTGATACTCTGCTAGATTCTTTCTTTGTGGATTCTGTCTTACTTTTCTTAGGTTGCTATAAGCCTTAAGGGTTATTACTTACTAAACTGTTGTTGCTAGTTCTGGAATTACTATTTTCCCTGCTGCACTGTTGCCGTAGCTTGCAGCTGTTTACCAGGGAGATGGAGCATGTAGCTGAAAATGATACCAGCCCCTAAACACACTCAGCGTCGTCGTTAGAGACACCCTCTTGTTGAGCTGGCCTGTGACTGTTCAAAGTCTGCTTTCCCGGTTTAGATTTCTCAAAGCTGGAAATAACTGTCAAGGAGAAGTGCAGAAGTCTATTTTTTTTCCAGATCACTTTATTTACTATACAATTAGAGGTTATTATAGAATTATTGCTAAATGATGGCAAAATATTATTGCCTACTCCAGCTTTAATGCTATTTTCATTAAAATATGAGGGTCCAACGATCTGTAAATAATTGCATAAGGTTTTATTTAGATTTATAGAGGTCCCAACTTTTTTTCGAAACAGGGTTGGATATGCTACCATGTCAGGTGGATAAGCGACACTTTGCTAACATAACAACATAACAACTTTGTACATTGATAATGGGAGTTTATAGGCCCTGAGCAGGTATAAAGCATTGTATAAAGCCATCAGTTTACAATTTACTGACAACTTCTAAACTTGGAAACTGAAATTTGTCAACACAAAGTTAAACTTAATTATTTTTTGACCAGAAACATCTCATAACTTGCATTAGGATAAGGAGGGTAACAACTGATAGTTCTCTAGTGACCATATTTACTTTATTTATGTAAAAATAAATAAACCACCTCTAAGACAACTGATATAACTCCAAGACTGATGAAAGCCATATGATGTGGCTGACGGCTCTTTAAAATCAAGAAAGTGGACTTTGTGATAATTTCTTTTCAAACTTTGAATAAAAAACATATTAAATGCCACAAGTGTATTAATGTCATTAAAGAGCTAAAATACTTCTAGCTGCACTTGCCCTATGCCTTAAGACTTATTGCTTGTATTTAGACATGACTTTGACTTGTCACATTATTGACTGACTTCACTGACATCCAATGAGTAAATACTCATCATGTTTTGGATGCATTTTGCAAAACATTGCCGATTTACAAACACAGCTGGTCACATATGTGCACGTGTCCCTGCAGCTATCTGGCACAGAATGCACTGTGTTAGGTATGCTCCTGACACATCTAGGTCTGAAAAAGGTGTGTATTTCCATGTTTATCAATTCTGTTTATGTGTATGTCAGTAAGATGATACTGATTTTTTTATCAGCTAGACTCAGTAATCTCTGAAGGCATTATTCATCTCTTCATCTGCACAAATTAGCCAAATAGAATAATTCTGTTTGTGTTTGCTCAGCCTATCACAGTTATGCCCTTCACCTCAAGCTTAACGGGGGGTGGGGGTTATTCTGCCATTTTACATCCTATTTTTATTGAGCATAACAGCATGAAACTAAGAAGAGGTGATTCTTGTAAAATTGCCTGTTTACTTTGCCAGTCACTGTTCAGATAACACTTGTGACATTGACCCAGGTTACTTCAGTTTAAATGTAGCCCTGTAAGGCTATATAGCAGAGTTACATCTATGACCTATATTGCATAAGGTAAAAATGCATGCAATTCATACAGCACTTAGGTTTGACAGAGTTCGTACTGGTGCCTGTACACTTTTGTGGAGAATGCAAAAGCAGAGTTGATTAATTAATTTGATTTTTGAAAAAAATTAAATGGAATTAAATTAAGGCTACTGAAAAGCTAAGAGTTAAAGTTAGAAGTCATTGCTTGATAGGGAATGCAATGTAATAGATAGGTTTTGAATTTTTTCTAATATCAACTGGAAGGTCTGTGTTGCATGATAACAAAATACTGCTTTATTGTGTTTTGCATTACTCCTGGAACAGCCAGTGGTAGTAACCAATAACCAGCCCCAGATGTTAAGTCAGTTCTTTTGCAGCTGGTGCAGTAATTTTGGACCAGGCCGAAAGTAGTCATATTTACTTTTTTTTTTCTATTGAATAGGCTGTATTTGATATAATAGCCTTGACCTTCTGTTTGGACTATTCTTCTCTTTTTTAAAGAAGCAAAAGTGCATCATTGATTATAGCTTGTGCCTATCGCTATATTAGCTGGTGGATTCAGTTAGATTGGTTCTACACCTTGGCACATGGTTTGTTGCTTGAGTAAGTTTGTTCTTTCTCTTTATTTATTTGCACTTCACTGTAAACACATTTAAACCAACTAAACACTAACTAATTATACTGATTTTATATATTTATTGGGTTAATTATATCTTGTTAAATAAATCTTTAATTGAAATTCAGGCTGTTCTCTGTTCTTTGTCTCTCCTCTGTAGCCTGACTGAGAAAGTAGTTGCTCATCTAAAAGTTTGTGATTTGGTTACTGTAAGTTGCTTAAGGAATTGTGTAGCTCAGGGGGTAGAGTGGATTGTTTTCTAATTGACATACAGTAGTTAAATTTCCATCCCTCCAGTCTTCATGTTAAAGTACTCTTGGGCTGAATACTTAACCCTAGATTGCTTGAGGGGTGTGTGCCAGTGGTGTGTGAATGTGTGTGTATGAATTCCTGATGAGCAAGTTGGAACTGAGGAAAAGCCACCTGGCATTAGTGTGTAAATGTGTGTTTGAATAGGTGAATGCTGACTTGTGTTGTGAAGTGCTTTGGGAGTCAAAAGATCAGAATAGTGCTATTTAAATACAGCCCATTTCATTCTTTTCATTCTTACTATAGTACTTAAATAGACTGAAGAAAATGTACTGTGCTGCTGTCATACAGTTTACAGCTGCTATTTGACGTCTACCAGAAATTTTAAGGATGAGTGTTTTCTTTCATGTAACACAGTGCATGAGTTGACATTGTAAATCAATCCAGCCACCTTAAAAGGGGTTTTTACTGCCCCTTATTATTTTGGCTTTTGTTAAAAGCGGTTATGGCTGGATCAAGTATATAGTAGATTGAAGTTGAGTGTCATGGCATCTACTGTGGATGGTTTTATTTAGGCTTCCTCTAAATTATTGCTGGAACAGTTTTCTAAACAGCAATTATTGAAGATAGCTGATTATTCTAAAATTTAAATAAACCCTCTGAAGGAAACTGTAAAGAGTACTCTTAAAGGTGCCATCTGTAAAATCTAGAAGAAATTGTAATTTTAAAAATTAAAATAATGAACTATTCCAGTCAACTGACTGGCTCATATTTTCTTGTAATTCAGCTTCCACCACTAGATGCCAATACTGACACACTTTAGCCTCTAATATGCTGCAGCCAGCAGGACGAGGAAGTCACACCTGCTGAAGGGAACCACGGCTTAAAGCTAAAGGTAGTTAGCTTTTTAACTGGATAGCTAGTGTATGTTGCTAACATAAACACAATCAGCCTCATTCATGAAACATGAGCACAACAAATGTGTGTAAACTGTTCTTCAATATTTTAATGGCTCTAATCTTTTCCTGGTTACTTAAAAAATCTACTCCTCCTAGTTCTTGTGTCAGTAAAGAATGCACGTAAATTGCTTGTAACTTTTAGGAATTACAATTTTAATTCATATAATGTTCTGTTATGATCAAAATAGGCAGATGCCTTTGGAACAGGTAATATGAACATGGCCAAAAAAAAAAACAATAACACATAAAGCTCAATTATTTGGCAGTTGGCTGGTTAAAGCTTCAGATTAGGTTAATTAAAATGCAAATGCGAACTAACAGAAGAAAATAAAATATTTTTTCTTAACTACACTTTACTCAAAAATAACTTTTATCTCAGCATCTGAAGATTTTGTTCCTTTCTCTCCCCTTCTTTGTCTGCACCATGCCCTCCACAGGAGTTTCTTTTTCTGCTGTCCATTCTGAACATATTTACTTTCATTTGCCAATGACTTTTAACTGCGGTTGTGTGGACCTGTTGGCGGATAGCTAAAAAACTTGCTCAGCTCACCATAGCATACCATATTGCAGCTTTTCATTACTGTTATGACATGAGACAAGATTTGAAGCTTGGAAACCTCATTGTAACTTCCCTATAAAATATTTGATGGAAATAAAAATCTTGCTACTGTTGTGTTGTGTTAAAATAATTGGGTGCAACAGTGCCCCCTAGGAACAGGTACTTGGATTTGTAGAAATGGCACCTTTAATGCTTATTTGGGGAATTTTAGTAAATGAAAAATCAAAAACAGCATAGTGTCTCTGTCTTCAATTACAAGTCTAACAATCAAGCAGCAAAAAGACTTACTGGTACTTATGGAAACCTTTACACAGAGAGAATCAGAATATAAAGTAATGAACCATAAAACTGCTGGAAGTGATAACACAAAAACCAGAACAATAAAACCTGAATATAAAACAATATAAACTTAAGCTGATTAAATAAAAAATGAAATGTTTTTAAGACCGTAAATCAGTTAGTACAGTAAATTACAGCTGGTACACCTATTGCTTGATTGGAGATTACCTGTAATTAGAAATTGCTGCTAAAATTTAATGGCAAAATTCTTTGGTATTTCAGAATCTAGAAATTGCCCTCATCAGGATCTCAGTCAAATGTCACAGCCTTTCTCACTGGTAGAGCTCAGGAGGCACACAGACCTTCAACATTTGAACACTGTAAAGAATATAGCAAGGTGAAAGCAGTACACCTAAAGACTCATGAATTAGTATTAGAGGCTTATGCACACATTTTAGGAGAAGATCTAATAAGCAGTGGCACAAGGAATTTACTGGGGATTTTGCTGCAAAGTTACCAGTTACTACCTATTACCTATTACATAGTCTGTGTGTAATTTTTTTGCACACTTGCAGATGAAAACATATTGACACATTTTTGTATCTTCAGTGGTGGGTTAAATTTCTGATAGGTTTGTGCCTCAAGTTGTTGCGTTCTTGGACTTTTTTTGCATACCATAAAAGGCTTTATTCTATATACTTTGGTAGAAGTGAAGGAATGTTAATAGAAGTCCAAGATGGAGGCCACAATTATGTATGATGGAGAAAGGAGAGAATAATCTGAACAGTGAATACAAAAACGCAAAGAAGTAAAATAAGAAAGTCTGTCAGACCCTCCACTTTAGTCTAACTCACAGCCTCTCTTCCCCTGCCCTCTCTTTTTTTGTGTTTGTTTTCAGGAGCAGAGTCACGTGTGGAGTCAGGTCTGCGCTGTCAGTCTTGCTCTGCTTACAATGCCTGGTTTCTAACTCAGCCCTCAACAACACCAGATTTTGGACTCAGCTACATCATTAGTCACCTTCCAGCTCAACAATCTTATGGGTTGCGTAGGCTGTGCTGTTATGATAATTTCCTTTTGAAGGCTTTAACATGATCAAAAACTCATTAACCTTGCAAGAAATTCAGCGGTAGAGAAAATTCTACATATTTCATGAACATGAAAGGCTGAATTTGTACATGTATTACATGCATTACATTCTTCCTCAAAAAATTACATATGTAATGGTTTGATCATAGTATTGATTAATATGACAATGAGATAAATCCATAGGGAAGTCAGCCAGTTAAGGTTGAATATCCATCTTTTTGGAAATTTGCACATGTGCTATGTTGAATAAACTCCTCATACAGATTAATAAATAAGTTGCTATGCCTATCTGTTTTCAAACTGTGAGACTGTATGGCAATTTTGATGTTTTGCCAAGACAAAGGAAATTGTGGTTTAAGGCCAAGAGATTGTAACAGTTTGTGGTTTGACCAATTGAAGCATAAAGACCAGGGCATCAGTTTATAATGACCTTTATTCAGTAGGATGAGTGACAGCAGGTAAGTAACAACAAGCAGCAGGTAAGTGTCAACAGTATGAATTCTTTAGAGCCTTGGGGGGAAACAGGAAGTGGCAGGGGGGTTGATGCAAAGAATAGCAGATGAGAGGCAGAGCAGACTTGTGACAGAGAAACTCACAAAACTTGCCATAGTTTTTAAAAATATTAAACATATACAGTGCTTAACAAATTTATTAGACCACCTGTCCCTATTTGTCTCAGAGACCATCCAGCATCATGAAATG
>JAPZDV010000012.1:27602704-27621099 GCA_029814665.1 Acanthurus lineatus
GACACTTTACAGAAGATTAAAAACACAATAAAAATAAATAAAAACAACAGACAGTTAAAAAGAGAACAATGAAATCATAGGGAATATGCAGATTGAAACAGATGAGTTCAGACCTTCACAGTTACACAAGACAAGAAGTGCATAACCCTAACCCAAACAAAAAAACCCAATAGAACAGCATACTTTGACAGCTTTTAGGTTTAAGGCTGGGACACACCAAGCAAACATCAGCCAACGCTGGATTACATGGGTCAACTGTTGCGTCGCCTCAGGTCAGCCTGTGTTTCAAGTCAATCAGGACAAAAAGCAGTCCCTGAACACACCTTGGCTACAAGGCCAATTACTAAAAGGTGATAATTCTCCATACCAGCAAGTAGCGTACTTGAACTTGTCGTTAAGAAAGGGAAACCAGACGCCAAGAGATAATTTGTTGCCTGCAACTGACGCCTATTCATCATGTTGAATCGTTAGAAAACTTGACCGTTGGCCTGGTGTGTCCTGGCCTCTAAGAGTATTTAATACTATTTTAAACATTTTAAAGCTATTGGCAAATATCAAAACTGCTTGAAACAAAAAATGTGTATTCAAACTTTGCTGAATCTCTCACCTTCTTGTAGCAGCCGTAAGTGCCATCCATTTGGAGTGGGCGTGGCCGGCGTCTCTCTGGGTTGAAAGGAGAGCCGAAGCGGACGTAGTGTCTGGGTGTGGTGCAGATGAGTGATGAATGGGAAAGGCCTGGCAGCATGTTGAGGGTGGTAGCCAGCACCGTGGGGTCAGTGGTTATCCGCAACTGGCGCTCAACAGGGACCTCTTGATGGACCTTCTCCCCTCCAGGGGCCTTGTCATTCAGCCATTCTGTCACCAGGTACTGAGGGCAAAGAGGAACATTCCTGACCAGTGAAAAGTTTGCATGGACACAAAAAATAATAAATGTGATAAGGACAGCTTGACACTACCACAGAAAAGCCAAAATCCTACAAATAATTTCTCCTAAGTGACCTCTAACCTTCTTGGTCTTGGGGTAGCGCAAATTGCCTCTATTTATGCAGTTCAGGCCCTGGCCATCTCCATCTATGAGATGACCCCCAAGACCACCCTCTCCATGGCCATGTTCAGCACCATGTGGGCCCTGAGATCCCTCCTCATCCAGAGCAGCACCCTGATCAGCTGATGAGGGCGTTGCTGCCATTGCTGCGGCTGCAGCAGCTGCTGCAGCTTGCTGGGCAAAGGTCTGACGCTGTCGTCGGGCACGCTGGGATGAGCTTGACCGGTAGCGAGAGATCCGACTTTTGGGCCGAGGCTTAGTAGGTCTTGTAGGTTTAGGAGGAGCAACTGGGGCTGGCAGGTTAGGTAAGGATGTCTTCTCTTCAACAGATGACACCTCCTGTAGGTGAATGTATATATAGAATAAAATAAATAAATGCAACACACCCCAAAAAGATTCACTGATAGTGATAATATCGGATATCTCTAACTGACCATGACATAGGTTGTACGTCGTGTGCTGACGCCCACTCCAGTATTATGGGGTGTGGGAGTGCTCCCTGTGAGGTTTCCTGTCCCTTCCTCAGTTTCCGCACCCTCCTCCTTTACCTCTGCTCCTCCAACTCTCCTCCGTCTCCTCTCTAGGCTGTTACATGTCTGTTTGAATAGGCAGAGACAAATGAGGGAAGTTGAAAGCTTTTGATATCTTGATTTTTTAAATTGCTGATATCTTGCTGGAATTAGCATACAGAACAAAATTTAAAGCTGTATTGGAAAAGATTCAAAATGCCGTACTTTTTTACTGGAGATGATGGCGACACCATTTTCATCCACCTCTCCTTCCTCCCCCTCTTCCACTTTATCTTCATCCAACAATCTCTCCTAATGGCACAGTCAAGCAGCACATGAGAAAAAACTCTTATCCAGCAGGGAGCATAAGCAATGTTTGTTTATTGTAGGTATTTTTAGTTTTACTTAAGACCTGGTTTTGAAAACCCTCATATTTAAATGATTTATATCCAAGACTAATAATGTTGTTTAACCTTTGTATTAACCACATCTATTTGAAAGATTCCTTCAACTTAGCTAGACAGACAGACAGACAGACAGACACCTCTGTGTCACTGGTCCCCTGCTGTTCTTTGGCCTCTTGGTGCTGGTCCAGGGTCTGGTTGCTGTCACCTGCAAGGCAACCCTCCAATTCTCTTCTCCGAGCTTTTCTCCGTCGGGTCTCAGCACCAACCAGAGGGGAGGGAGGTGGCAGGTTTGGGGGACTCAGCAAGCTCTCCCTTGGGCTCAGGTTGTGCTTTTGCACTGGGCAGTTTTGGTTGCCCTTATGGCATGCACAGTCCACTTTATAATTACTGGTGTTTTTAATGAGAGAGGAGAAGATTACATTGGAGAAAATGCAAGAGGATATTTATAGGAATATGCCGGAAGACATATCCTATCAGCAAAAAAACTAAACAACAGTTTTTTTAGTAAAACAGAGGGAAAAAACTGATAACCACCTCACATCAGATACCTACATGCAAATCTACTAAATCGTAAGTAGACCATTACCACTTATACTTAATGTGTATGTTGTATGGATGATTTGACCTGTCTTGCTTTGCACAGATGGAGATTTCCTACTGGCCAATTTAAAGGCAAGTGGAAAAAGAGGTTTAAGCTATAGCTCAGTACTAACCAGCTGTTGAACTCGTAGTCAAATCCGATTGTGACTTCAGCATCTTTAGTTATTTGACCAACAGCATAGATACATAGATGGATCATGCCTTCAGCAATCATGTGTCGGACCTGGGAAAGGGAACACATTCATCTTAGCTTACCGGAATAAAAAGGGAAAGATTTGGAGAGAACAAAACTCAAAGCCAAACAGAAGGGAAATATAAAAGGTAAGCATAGAGGTTTTAAACAGCTTGGTGGCTGACCTCAGCATTGGGTGTACAGGATCTCCGGATAAATCTTGCATCATTTCCAAATGTCCTGGCATCAACACACATCTCGACATCATTAAACTTTGAGTAGAACAGCACAAATGGGTAGGGTCTGTAAAAATTAGATATAAAGGATGTCAAAAACAATACATAGTATATACAGGTTAGACAATATGGGAATCTATGTTTGTGAACCAAAATACTAAATGTTTATGGCACAGTAGTCCAACAACACATAAACCATAATCTCTTACTTTTTGAAGAAGTGCCCATTGACTTCAAACTGTTGTTTGAGCATGACCTTTCCCCTATACTCGATGATGAGAGTGTCTGGTTCCAGGTTCTTTGCCGCCCGGAGGATCTTCCTGTGTTTCTGCACCCGTGTTACCCGTCCCAACTGGAGCTACAAAGAACATATTATTTATTTGCAACTGCAGGAAAAAAAAAAACATGCCACTTTGACAGCTGCTTTTGCTCAAGAGACAGAGGGGTTGTCTACTTATTGAAGCCTGTTGAAGGTCCCCAATTCTTCTGGTCTCCATGTTTAAGTGTCCTTGTACTGTTAACTGAGTCCCCATTGTCGTGTAAGTGTGTCTGTTTTTTTGATAAGCAGGGGGAACCTTGCCACTGGCGAATGAACATTTGTGCGAATGAGTGAATCTTGAAATGTATTGTAAAGCATGTCTACATTTGCTTTGTTGACAGACAACAAAAACCCTATTAAATGAAGCCTGTTTACAATTACTGACGCTAAGAAAAGCTAAAATGTCAGCATTTGATCTTTTTATTAGTCATTAAAGCTGTTTAACTGTTAAACCCCTGGAAAGTTCAGAGTTTTGAACAGGAATCTGGCTGACCTGCATCTGTGAGCCCAGCACTGTGTTGTTACAGGCCAGCTCCGTGCGGTTGATGGTGTCCATGGCATCAATTGAAGAGTGGATCTGTGTGTTGGGAGGAGTTGTTGTGTTGCTGCTCTCAGCCTTAGAGACAGTGGTGCTGGCAGCACGGTGAAGCTGGAGTAATGTCTGGACATCAGCACTGTACTGGTTGGCCAGAGCCTCCTCATACTGATCCGTCCACTGACGAATCCTGCTCTCCCATCCCTCTGCTGTGTTCTCATCCAGCACGTTGGCTTCAGTTGTTGAGTTCTACAAAGAAGAAAAGATAGAGCAAGTTTGACAGGGTTTTTTTAACAGGAAAGGATAAGCATTAGAATGTTAGAACAGAGTGAAACATACTAACAAATATTTTAACTTCAGTCTTACCTTCATTCTCATGGACTTCCGAGAACCCTCTCTGAAAGCCTGATACAAGGAAAAGTAAACCATATCAAAACACGGACAAGTTAATCAGCAACTATTTTCCAATTGAAAACAAAACTGGGGCATTCTATGTGGCAAGTTTGTGCCAAAGAAGTTCATGTTGGGCTTTTAACGTGCGTGATTCAGTTTCTTTAATCTATCAGATTTTTTGCAAGACCAGTTCCACTCTCCTCTCCTGTACCTTTACTTTCTTGCCCTTTGGTGTTCCACGGGCCTTTTCTGTACTCTTCTTTCTCTTTTTAGATTTGCTCCTTTTGACTCTGTTGACAGTAAGTTTGATGCTGGTGGGTGTATGCTGCGTGGCTGTGTAAGAGATGGTGGAGGGTGACACCTCTTCATCACCACTCTCAGTGGCACTGCTTTCTCCAGCTACAATGTAAGACAAACAAACAACCAAAAAAATCATCAGATAACGGATCATCCTCATTTTTATTTCATTTTACAAACTACAATGGGGAAATGAATACACCAGAAATGACAGAGACAATGTACCTGAGACATTCTCTGTTTTTCTGTGTTGGCCTTCTGCTCCTTTCCTTCTGTCAAGACCCCTACAACAAAAAAGCCAGTCAAACATGTCAGAACCTACATGAACATGAAATCAGAACCTTAAATCAAATTAAAACATGAAGTTGAATCATCATCACAAAGCTCATTACAACACTGGATTTAAGACTTAAGCAATACAGCTGCTGAACAGACTAAAAGGCTAAGCACACAACTAAATCATTTAACACAGCGTACTGATATGATTACTCTGTGCTGCATTTTGACCAATCATTGTTTTGAGGTGTTAAACAATATATTGTAGTGCCATCGCACTAATAGAATTTTAAGTTGATATTACAAAATTCAAACCAAGTTCTGCATTTAATAAAATGAGTCACATCGTTTTGATGCAGCTACAATCTCAACACCAGGATCCATATTAAAAGCAGCGCATATCACTTAAAAGTTTTCTTGGTTGTAAACAGAGCCCTGAAAGGACATGAGGATTGATTATGATTTTATGAACCAAGATACACAGTGCAGACCTTTTTCTAAAGTGCATTTCACTTTTCCTTCTCCTAAAAACTGTTGGAAAGGTTTGGTCATTACACACTTGCACGATACAACAGATGGAACTTGTGCTCCAGGCTCCAGACTGGGCAGGTGTTTCATCTCTCACCTGCAGTTGTCACATTTGATAAGCAGGTTGTCTGGCGTCAGGCTGCATTGACACCAGCTGGTCACAGCGCCATCTTCCTCTGAGGAACTGTCACTGTCGGCTGAGTTGTCCTCTGTAGTTTCGTGATAGCGGGAGCCGCGTACCACACCATTGAGATCCATGCGGGGTATGATGGTTTGGGAGAGCGGGGAGGCGGGAGGAGTGGGGGGAGGGGGCGCGCCATAGTTGTGATCCTGACAACACACAACGGAAGACTGTTGCATCTTCAAACAACGGGTGTTCAGGCAAAAAGGGAAACGGAAAATGGAGACGAATGAAAATGAGGGCAAAAAAAACAGGTATGTGAAACAGTACAGCTGTTAATAACAGAAGTAGTTTGTGGTTACAGAAGACTAAAAGTAGGATAGACATTCATGTATTTAAATAAACTAGAAGCAACTAATCCTTAGTTTTACCCTTACTGTTCTTCTTTAACAGAACAAAGAGCTTGAAAAGATTAGAAAATAAGAAAAGATTGGATAGATTAAAAAGTTATTGCTTTTACTTTAAACATGTTTGTAAAAGTGTTCAACTTCTTTCGCTTTGATTAAAAGAGAGTAATGCTAATTTTATATAATAAGACATGCTATGATTAGAATTGATGAAAAGAAAAGAACTTTATAAACTCACAGCATATGGTAGTCCCCGATACCCATGACTCTGTGCGCTTCCACAGCTGTGGTTGTTGTAGTTTTTCTCATTCACTGCAGGGCTTGCTTCAACTGACTCAGGGCTGGAAGGGGGGAACAAAAGAAAATTTTTTTTTAAAGAATAGAAATAAAACAGGATTACTATGTGTTAAAAAGTAGATTGTATTCACTACATTTTTCCAAAATTGCTGTGCATACATCTATTAAATTTAAATTCATCAGTCACTAGATGGCACCAAGTCCCTGAAGTGGCTCTCCAGCCTGGGAGAACAGCAATGGAATGGAATGTGGGTCATCATTAATGTTACGCAACCCCTTTTGCCATTTAATAACATAGACTTGGTTGGTCAACAATGACTTCTGGTCCACCATTTTGGGAGAAAACTTAAATGTATACAAATAAAAAAATTAATAAACAAATAATTTACCTTTAAATTCTAAGGTAACAAAATCCTTACAAACTCCCTTGCATATTAAAATAAAGTATAAGTGATAATTTTTTGCCCTTCATGTTGAGTGAGTTGAACATCTTACTGTGATTCAACATCAATCACTGATATTTCTCGATTTCAAGTGGGTTTGATTGTGAAGACAAAATGCGAGCTGCTGGGACACTACTGTGATGTTTGAGATTCTGCTGTACTGTGCTTATCCAATCTGCTCAACAGCCAAAATGCACGGCTGGTCACAAAAAAAGGACTCGTTGCATGGGCTAAAATATTGTCTCTATCAAAAATTTAAAGATGCAAGTCTCCTAAAAAATATTCTTGGGCACACTGAAGGGCTTGTGCAAAATGAAATTCCCTTTATTCTAAATGGAAATATGTACAAAGTGCAATTCATAACAGCAGGCTGTTTATGTTGCACACAAACAGGGCACTGCACATAATAGCGGATACAAACAATAACTTTTGTAAATATTCTGTGTTTCTGTGTTATTGTCATCACAAGTTACACTATTTTGTGACCAGCGGTGCATATGAATGTGTGATATTTTGATTGTTGAGCAGAAAAGCTCCATGTCTGAGTCTGCAAGGATCTCTGTCAACAGGGGGGGCCAGGGTGACCCAAACTTAATGTCAAGGATAATCACCAGATATGACAGTTGTGTTTAAAGCTGCAACTCATAGACAAAACAGCAGTGTTTGGACAGCTCAGTTTCAAAGACCTGAAACTTAAAAAGCCTCAATAGATAGCCACCTCTGGATGATTCTGATGTTTTGGCTTCATTTTTGGGGGTTATGATGCTGTGCTTGTAACTTGCAGCAACAGTATAGGCTAGAACATCATCTGTTGTTTTGGAATAATTTTAGACTAAGGGCAAATGATGTTAAGCAAGAACCCCTCAAACACACAGAGCACATGAGAATTATGTCTGTGCTAGCAAGCAGCAAAACTACCTTGCCCGATTACCTGAAATGTCATCATAAATTGCAGTATGATGAATGAATGCATCTATATTGGCATCTATGTAAGGCTGGAAGATGGAAGATGCAGTGCTGTGTTATTTTAAGTTTGTGCAAAATGCTTTGGTACAAATTTATTTTTTGTGCAATACTTGTGAATTAGCAGGCATGTAGAACAACATGGAAGTAAAAGCAGTGCTCTGTTTGTTTAAATTTGAAAGTGCATTGAATATAATTTAGCAACAAAAGTTAAAGAATGATTGTAGTAACTGATTTGTATAGTGATCAAACCAACTGATTATTAGTTTGGCCTTAGTCATAAAGCTTTATGTGGGAGGATGATATTCTATCAAAGTGCAAACCTTTTGATTAAATATTAAGGTGCTGTTTTGTCATCAATACAAGGGAGAAGAAAGAAGAGTAGAGAAGGAAAGGAGGTGAAGGAGAGTGGAGGAAATGAGGAAGCTTTAGTTTTCACAGCAGGTAGCTGCTGCAACTGAACAAAAGGGAATCACTAATGATGGAATAAAACTCAACACCTGCCACTAACTTGCTGGTTGTAAATTTTTTAAAGGGGAATAACTCTAATGTTCATTATGTAATGTACAATGAAAACTAAAGACATAGCTTGATGATGTCATGAATAGCAGAAAAACTTGGGAGCTGCTGTCTTTATTTTAAAACAACCATTACTGATGATGAAAATCTGACCCAAAAACAGCAGAATTGTTAACCAAGGTGGTAAAGTTTATTCATGTAAGCTGACTTCCTTCTTTACTCTACAATCAGGTGTTATCCAGAAGTTTTAGTGACAAATAAGTAAAGTAGTAGTGTTTGAATGAAACTTAATTTTTTTTTTTTGCATTTCTCTAGAGTTGAAATTTTTAGAAAACATTTGTAATTATTTAAGTAAATAGTCACAGAAAATATAGCATAGGTACGACCATTTTTACACAATTCACTGTGAAAACGTTGCATAATATTTTTAAGCTCCCTGAGATATCCTCAAAAAAACCCTGGAGGTCACTGACACTACACCAGTAAGGTAATGGAAAAGAACATTCTTACCACTCTTTTCATAGCATTGAATTGTGATTGCATTTTTACACAAGTCGAAGTTAACGTGTTATTAACGCGTTAACTTCGACTGCCCTAATGTAAATTGATCTTTTCACTATGATAAGGACACAACTATTGAGTCCAACTCATGTGGTAGTGACTACTTACTCTGATCCAGCAGCCATATCTGAATAAGACGTTTCAGGTGTGGTGACTCCCAGCGCGATTACTATGCTCATGACGTCCAGCACAGCGACGCGTGGGAGGGGGGGAAGAGGGGGGAGAAAGGGGGAGGGGGAGGGGAGGGACAGGATGGGATGGGGGAAGGAGAGGTGAGGAGAAGAATCACAGGGTTCCAATTACAGCAACGGACCACTCCAGAGATGGGGTGCCGAGCCGTAATCCTCGGCTCACGGTCATGGGGGACCTGAGGACAGAGGGCACAAGACAGAGACACCATCAGTTGCAAATACATACACAGCCTGGTTACTGAAAAACATTATGTTACATGACTTTGTGTATCATATGATATAATGTAAAAAAAACAACAAAAAATGCCACTGTGTCTTTAATTGTGTAATAAATGCATTTAAGATGGATAGCTCTGACAGTTAAAATTCTATGTACAATGCAATATATCATTTTTACTTACATTTAATACATTGAAATGGTGAAAAGTTTATTGAATTGTATAAACCTTGAAGAATATTTATCAACCTTTAGAGAATAAAACTTTCAAGTAGAAGACATTACATTTACCATGACACGACAAGGGCAACTGGTGTCATTTGAAACTCAGCAAGGTTGCAGGATTAGGAGAGCTTTAAATGTTGCATAAAACCCCTACCAATGAAGATAGATGACAGTCAGGGAATTTTAGGATATATCAGACACTGTCTTAAAATGAAAAATGAAAAAAATCTTAGTGCAAATATTACTCCAGTGCAAGAAGAAAATAAATGGCTTTTTTTAAGGCATTGTATCTGCAGTATGCAAAGAACCTTTAACACATCACACCACAGACAACTTTTGTGTTATATTTTTACCTGTCTTACATATAACAGGAAAAGTACCAAGAATACAACCAGCATACACAAAGATGACCCAGAAATAATACAGAATGAAACACAATTGTATGTAGGGCTGGGCAATATGGAAAAAAATCTTATCATGGTCATTTTATTCATATCAGTCAATGCTGATATAAGTCAGTATAAAAATCCAATTACTATTTCTGTCAGCCTTAAAGGTTCCTTTTTACTCCCCATGTGATATGTGCAGATATTAATAAATTTTGGTTTAAATATTTATTTTCCATCAGAAGTGGGACATGACAAATGTACTCTGGAGCATTATACAACTGTGTTTCAAAAAATAATATAGGTATGTACAATAAACCAAAATCTTAATTCAGACCAGTCTAAAGCTTTGAGCACTAGAGGAGAACAAACAAAAAAAATGGACAACTAAATTCTTTGGTCAAATCAAAACAAATAAAATAGGCAACATAAAATAAAAGAAAGTCTCTAATTTGAACAGTCAAACTTTCAAGTTTTAAAGGAGAACACAATAAATTTGTTGGTCAACTCAAAATAAATTAAGTTAAATCTTTATTGTGGGGTCTTCTTTGGTCATGCTGTCGCTCGAGCTTTTGATTACATTTTCAAAAGTCATCTTTCCTTTTATCACCCTCCCACTCCTGATGTACTGGTGTGCACAGCCGCAGTAGCCCAAGAGTCAGCATGTATGTCACCAATGAGTTTTAATTTCAATTACATTTTTTCTTACAACAATTATCGAACAGGATGATTGCCATCATGTGTTTTTTGTGGCACTTCTGCATTCCATTTGCAATAATGCACTTGTTTTGTCTTTTCATATAAATCAAGTGTGCCCATTTTCATTACAGTAGTACCCTACCGCTCCTCCCTCATAGTCCAAACTAACTGTGAGTGAGGCTGTGACGTGTTTAAATCAGCTTGAACCAAGATGACTTGAAGACAGCCCTAAGTCAGTCAAAAAAGGTGTTAGGAAGATATCACTTAGTGCATTGAGCATAGTTGCGCACAGCATGGCCTCATACATATGTTCACACAAAGTAAACTTATGCCAGAAGAGCAGGTGGGAACAGCCATTACACACTGTGGCAGTCCCAAAACATAAGATAAGTAAGATAGAATAGAGCCTACTCATATGACAGCTTGCAGTGCATGTACTGGTTCTGTATGTTGATGACTGTGTGCAAAATGAGTCAAAAGCTGACTGTGTGTTGTATAGATCTGAGAAAAAAATAAATAAAATAAGCCCATAATGGTGGTTCTGAATTACTTTGCTTTACATTTGTTTTTTGTTTGTCACTGGAAACAAATACTTTTTTTTAAATGTAATTAATGCATAATGTCTGCAAAGTTCACAAGTACTCTTATTCAATGTATTCACACACTCTCAAAAAAAACTTGAAAAAAACATACTAAATAGCCCCAGGCCTTAGGTTTATGAGGTGTGCTAGACCCTGCGTCCTTTATGGAATACAAATCAGGCTTAAAGGTCACAACAGCTATCTAACTTAAACACTGACAGTGGGTTGTCAACATAACACATAATCCCAATCCTACCAAGAGGAACTATCCCTGCACATCCAGTAAAGAACCAAATTTGCTGACTCATGTTGACAAAGAAAGCTTTTATGGAAGGAGCAGCAGATAACTTTTATCTACCTGCATGTAAAGTAATAACTTGATATGTACATGATGTGATGTGATAGGCCACTCTTACATCCATATAGAGGCTTCCAGCATAGAGAAGAAGCCTGGGAGGCTGTTCAAAGAGCAGAAAAACACCAAGGGGCTTTACAGCTCTGCTTATATTGAGCCTTCCATTAGGATGCACTAACAAAGAGAACCAGCAGGAGGCACCTTCCTCCTAGACGCCTGGAGGGGTGAGTCATCGAACATGAGGCCCAACCCTCCTGTCATGTGACAACACTCTGCTGAAACACTGACCCACACTCCTCTGCTCTTGTTGGCTCTCTCTTTCTCCCTGTCCTCCCAGCCTGCTCACTTGCTCAGTCGCAGAGTCAGACGCAGAGTCAGAGACAGCAGTAACAACTGCAGAAAGAGGAGCGGGCCCTCCTGTGCTATGTTCTCACAGAGAGGATTTGGCTTATAGCAAGGTCATCTCCCAGGCATACACATGCAAATACACTGCCTCACTAACAACAGGCTGATCAGATTCACCGCAATACTTGTCCATAAAAACAGAGGCTCTCTTCCACCCCTAAAATAAACTAGCAATTAAAACTCATGCTGCTTCGCAAGTAAAAAAGCACAGCAACAGGATGTATGACATTTCTGTAGTGGTCCCCAGGCTACAGTGACTGCTGTCCTCTCTTTCCAGCACCAAGGCAACCACAGCAAGGCTGGGGACTTCCAGTAATGTCAAGGTCAGTTCAACTGTGCTCACTGTCAAATGGAGAATGTCAGTCCAATCCAGCTGAACACACACTGGTGGGTGGCAGTAAGAATGATTGGCTAGCTTTTGGTTATAAGAGCAGAATGTTCTACTATAACTGAAGTGTTCTCAAAGAGATTGGTGACATTTAGGTATGGAGAGAGAAAGCAAATGGCTGATTTTGGTCATTCAAGAACCAATGCCCAATAAGCACAACTCATGAAATACATAAAGAATAGAACTGCATGGGGGTTAAATAATTTTGAAACTTAGAAATGTTTTCATGCAGTTTTACCATGGTGCCCCACGTGGAGCATTTTTAAAAACCACTGACTGTTTTTTTTTTTAATTTAATCCCTTTGAATGATTATCACCTCACAAAAATAGCCACCTTGCTTCTACTTCACTCACAAAGGGAGTCACTATTTGGGACTCTTCCAAAAGAACTAGACAGGGGAGGTAAATTCCATATGAAGAAGGAAGGTCTTTCTTTACTTCCTTTCCTCCTCCTCCTCCTCCTCCTCCATCACCACCTCCCTCCCTTCCTTGTTCGTTCCTCAGGCCATGAATACCGAGCTCAAATTACCAGCAGGCTCAACAAAGTCTTTTCACTTCCACTAGAACAGAGGCCATTTTGGAGACAAGTCCAAGGGGGAGGGACATACACACAAAATGAACAGCAAATGAGACTCTCTCTTGCTCTCTCATAACTCCCCGCACCCTCTTTTTAATTTATTTATGCAGTTTTAAAACACAAGCATTCCAACACTGTTACACATTAGTAGATGAACACTTAACTGTCACGATATGAGCTATATGAGTATCCTTAATATGCAGCTCTGTCTCTAAAGTATAACAGCAAGAACATTTTATATAGAGAATGGTACACAAAAATCTTTGTTACGTGGACAGTAGCTGAACAGTGACGTTGACAAAAAAATTGAGTGTCAAGATACAATTTAAATCAAGTACTGTGCCGCTGCAGAGTTGTCCTGGCCTACACATCAAATACTTAAGACTTAAGACAACATCTTTGTTTGGTACAGATCCATGTGAAAAAAAAATCACACTATATTCACTTCAATATGTTTTTCAATGAAAATTAGAGCAATTATGCAAAAATCAATACCAGTATCAGTCCAAATAATTTTCTTTATTGTGCAGCCTAGTCCCCCAGAACCCACAGGTTGTCATTTGGGAAATGAAGTGGTTCACAAGGAAATCGAGAGGGCCCTCAATAAAATCCATATTTTATGAAAGATTGAAGTGTTACATTTCTATTTCATATTGCATTATTAGAAATTATGTTTATTTCTATGAATGATAAAATGCATCTACATTAACATATATATAATCCCAGATCTAAAATCTTTACAAAACAATGGCACCTACAGGCCTGCCACCTGAAAGTCAATGAAATAAATCATCAGCTGGACACCCTAAAGTATAGTTTGATTCTTTTAGTCCCGCAGTAGTTGTTTGTTTGCTTTTTTTTTTTTGTTCAGTGTGTAGTACAGTTATCGTATGTAACAGACAGACTTACAAACATATACAGTTATAATGATAACAATAATGGGCTTATTAGCAAGCACACTTGCTGAAAAAATACCTTGAGGGAAAAGTAATGTTTTCACATCAGAGATGACACAAAAGCAATCAAATGAGAGTCTTACAGGTAAGGCATGACACTTATTAAGGCTGATATTGTAATGAAGTATAGTAGTGAGCTGGGAAAAAAAGGAACTACTAGTCAAAAGTTCATATTCAACAACCGGATCCAAATGTATGGATCCAACAGGACGTGTATCCAGGAACATTAGGGCACAATCACACAAAATGCCACAACTCAGCTGAACATAGCTATATACATTAAGTTTTGTAGGCAATGAATAACATATTGAAGAAAGGATGTGGATAGAGTATCTATGGTTTAGCCCAAAATATGTACACCTTATACCCTTGACTGAATGAGTGAGTTATTTGGTCAACATGAAGACACATCTCTACATATAGTGTTAACATACATATTGTATACATTGCACAAGCATTCATAAATACACAGCCCTGTTCAGCACGTTATGCTAACACCGAGAGCAGCAGCTTCCTCTACTGGTGCTAGAAAAGCCCTATTTCACCTCCCCAAAATTCTTGGTGTACGTGCCAAAACTAGTAATGAGAAGGATAGTCCAAGATGGGAGCAATACACATTGGCTGTGTCTAGATAATTCACAAAGAGTATAATGTCTTCTTACACTGTGAAAGAAGGGACTACTTAAGGGGATGCATAAAATTTTTAACTAGTCAAATAGCCTCTCCTTTTGATATTTAATCAAAAACCGCTTGTTTGTTCTCTACACAAAAGTCATGGCTTAATTCAAGTAAAGAGCTGGAGGCACCTGATGTTGCTGTGCCAACTACAGATGTGCTCAACTACCATTACGGTTGCCATTTGATGTCGTGTCACTAAAAGTTGGGAACTATCAGCAAAATGAAAGAATGTTATGTGAAGGTCTATATTAAATCTCATTTTCTAAAAACTCATAGCTTCAATTGAGGTTTTTGACTGAAGCCCCACCATCCCAGCCTCTCTCAAAGAGTACATTTTCATCATGCTAAAACTTGTTTGTCTGCTTGATTGCCTGAAGTTTGGAATTACTATCTATCTATCTATCTATCTATCTATCTTTCTATCTTTCTTTCTTTCTTTCTTTCTTTCTTTCTTTCTTTCTTTCTTTCTTTATTTATTTATTTAATTATTTAATTATTTAATTATTAAATTCCATAAGTTGAAAAAATGAGCTCAGAGCTTTTCTTCTGCCAGTGGATTGCCCCAGATCAGGACAGAATGATTAGACTCAAGGTGTTTTCATCCAGAGGCTCTGGTCTACCCTAGATTTTCTGGTAATTGCAGTTATCCTCAGCAGCTGTGTGACAGCCTCTGTCCCTCCACTCCACTAATTCAACCCACAAAAAGCTAAAAAACAAACAATATGCATGCTAGCAAAAATATGACAAACCATGCAACTTACAGTTACAGCAACTACAGTCAACCCCTGTTACATTAAAACTTAATTCCTGGTTGAGTGAAGAAGTTTTGGTTAAAAGAAAAAAAAAGAGCTGGCCTTGTTGGCCTGGTGTTGCTTGTTTGGGTAGATTATAAAGATGAGGAGGGATAGGAGGAAGCACCTTGACAGCCAGTGAGGAAGGCTAAATCACTGGGTGGCTACTTAGGTAGAGCAAAGCCTCTAAAATCCGCAACCCGGCGCACAAGGTGTAAACAGGAATGGACAGTTATCTCAGTGAAGACGTCATTGATGGTTATAAAGAACACAAAACCTCTTTCCACTATTGTCAAACATGGCATGAAAAAGCCTGTGCATACAAGCAACAAGCACAAGTCAGAAAGTGTGTTTAGTACTGCTGGCAGTATTGTTAACCACCTGTGAACTTCACTTAGTCTAGATAAGGTAAATGTGATTGTTTTCCTTTCAAAGAAATCTATATGCCAGACCAAAATTTTTTTGAGCAATTTTTGTTGTACTTTATTTTTACATTGTTTTTTAAGGAGCTAAAGTGGGTCTTTAACCACCCCAAAAAACTGCACTATTATGTTGTCATTGTAGCATTATCATTGCATTTACCTCTCCAATATTCTTTGACCATGTTTATTAAAAACAGTATTAGGCTATATTAGAGATCTTCTGGTTGTTTTTGGCCAATACTTGGGCTTTGGGTATTAGCCGATAACGAGTACCAATCTGATTCCAGTGTTAGAATGTAAAATATAAAAATTTAATCAAAGGACAACTGTGAAGTCTGTCAGTAATTTACTAAATTGTGTGACTTTAGTTTTTGTCATAATTATGTCTTTGATCAAATGAGTCTGAATTTATTTTCAAAATTCTGAACAAAATGCGTGTGGTAAGGAAACAAAAATATTTACAGTAATGACATGGGGTAAGTTCATATTAGAAATTACATGATAGAAATTAGAAAAGAAAGGGAATTGAACCAATGTAAACAAAAGAAAATTGAGTAAACTAAAAGAGTAAACTGATGAAACCCTGACCCCATAATTTAACAAAGTGTCCTGTATCATAAATACATGTCTCCATAGATTTATAAGGAGACACGGTTTCCCTGTACAAATGTAGCAACTGTTCCCTTAGAACTGTGATTGGAGATTGACATATGGACAGTAACCAGACAACTACAAAGCAGAACTGTATTGGGACAACGATTCACCTCCACACAAACAAGCAAATCTGTTTCACCAACTGCAAATTTTAATCTCACAGGTGATACCAATTTCAACTGTTGCTTATACCATTTTTTTTAAGCACATGCAACATACAAACAAAGATTCTAGATGAATAAACAAGCTGCACAAGATTCTGCTCTGATCCTGGGGCGTTTTACCAGAACATTTTGGAACTAGGCTATCGGATTCCACTTGCCATACAATTACTACATTTTTGTTGGCTGTAGGCTATTTTATTTGATAAATGTGTGTAGAGAGAGAAAGGGAGAGAGAGAAGTTAAAAAGAAAAGCAAGTGGAACAATATGCAAGAGAACCATGGTCTGGTGAGTGCTTTAGTCAGAAGCTGAGCTAGAAACAGACTGACAAACAGACACGCGACTGCATGCGCACACACACATACACACATACACACATACACACATAAACACATAAACACACACACACACACACACATACACAGCTCTTTGAGGCAAAAAGAGACACTGGATGCACACGCACGCACGCACGCACACACACACACACAGAGCTCTTTGAGGCAAAAAAGACACTGGATGCAATGTTTTTTCTTCAGACACATTATAACCTATACATGCTCTCATTATTGGGAACAGCAAGATAACTAAAAAAAAAACCCCAAAATAAATAACTTAAAAAAACCTCAATGTTGTACAGAAATAAAACACTATATGTATAAAATGTATAAATCACTATACTATATGGACAGGGGGCCTTGCTTGGTTCTACCTGCATGATACATCTAAGTTTTCTTATTTCAGAATCTGACATACTAGGCAGCAAGCATCACACTGTTAACACCAGGTACATCATGCACAGCATGCCGTGACCGAAGAGCAAATACATGCATTGCTAGTTTTAATATTTATAGGCTCTGCTAACTCATTTTAAAAAGGTATAAGGACTTTCAACAGTGCATTGTGACCCCCCTCCCTGCCTGATCTCCAAACTTCACTTTGTATTTATTTGTGTATGTGCACTTGTTATGCACACCTGCACACCATGTTATACCTTCCTATCTAAGATCTCAGTTGATCTCAGATTTAACCTTTATTGATGACCAAATGCTGTCTTTCAATCATCTTGGCTTAAGCTACAGTAAACATACCACAGCCTGTCAGTAAGTAAGTTTGGCTTTTTACGACAGAGCAAGGTGCATAATTGCAAAGGAAAGGGGTGTGCTGGATTTATAACAAAAGAAAAATACAAAAGAATCAATGCAAAATGTAATTTAAAACATTAACAGCTTCATCTTGTTTATCTTGCTGTAATAATCTTGGGAAGCCAAAACTGTAATTGAAAATAAGATTATATTGGTTGCCCAGCCCTATGATCATAAGACATTTTTGAACAGCATGTCCATGCCTGTACATTGTCCACCTGTGCCTTGAAAAACCTCCTCAACACATCAAGTCCAGTGAGATTACACCAGCCTCCTCAGTCTGCCCCCGCACACATGCTTGCTGTACAAGACAGGATATGAATATATGCTGTTCCCAATCACTGCGCAGGTCGAGCTGTACTCTCTGAGCTACAGCTGAAGGAAATTGAAGATGAAAAAACAGGCAAATCAATGAGGCCTGGCTCTAGAACAAACGGGATATGTGGCCAGGAAGAAAACAAGGTTTAATCTTGATCTTATTTAACACTCACCCAAAAACATTTATAATATCACAAGAGGTAAAAACACACATGTACTTCAGTACTGAAAGGGTAGTTCCTCATTGACATAAACCATTCTTTAGTCTTTTACCTTAACCAATCGCTAATAAATGCCTAACCCTTGCCTTAAACCCAACTCTAACCTTTACCTCACAACAGGGGTGCCCATTACGTTGATCGCAATCTACCGGTCGATCACAAAGGTAATGTGAGTAGATCGCATGGCATTAAAAAAAACCATCCAATCCATGCAGACGGGAAGCTGCGCGCGCTATCTTAGAGCAATTCGCAGGTCTTTCCACAGTTACCATGGAAACAGACAACAAGAAGTGGAGTGACTCATGCGCAAGCTACCGAGTTTCCCAGTTTATTTCTACTAAACTTCAGAAAGGGTATAAAAATGAGTGGGGGAGCTGCAGTGCAAGTCATCAGAGTAAG
>JAPZDV010000012.1:27625327-27636618 GCA_029814665.1 Acanthurus lineatus
TGATTGAGTGGCCAGGTTTGTATGCTGTTGCCCACACAGTCTATTAAAAGACGTGAAACATATTTAGAGAATGTCAGTCACAACCAATGAAAACAAGGCACAGCACACTGCAATCTTGTTTCCAACAGGCATCAACATCAATCCAAAAACTTGGCACTGGCTGAACAGCCCCAGAAAGGTAAGAGCATAATCTAATGTAAAAACTGATACTTGAAGCCACAAATAACTTATTACTAAGTTGGTTTTTAACTACCAAATATGACAGACCAATTCACTCTGACATCAAATTTGTCCTTCAGAAAAAAAAAGATTTTTGACAAAGGAGAAGGAATAATAATATGTAAGAAAGAACACATGAATTTATGACACGTCAGACACAAATATCACTGCAGGAAGGTGGTCACTTCTATAGGGGCACATAAACTGACACAGTAACATTAATCATAGTAAAACAGTGTCCTCTTTCTCTGTGCTTACTGTGTCCATTACTCCAAACACAGCACAAAGAGCGCCTACGTGGTCCAGCTGAGCAGCTACCCAGGTGACGACTATGAAGTCATTTGTGCTCAGGAAACGGAGATCCTAATTAAACGAAAACCTTAAAGAAAAAAAAGACTTAATAACAAAGAAGAAATGCCATCTAATAACTTATTCTTTCACTGTATCACTTTTCAACTGTTTCTGTCCATCTCACATTTATCTGTGTATTTCATTTTACCTAAACTGATAACCAACTACTCTGGAAAAAAGACAAGCAACGCATAATAGTGAGAACAGGTTTTAATTTCTAAAAACAGATGTGCTGAAGATAATGTAATTTTTCCCACAATTGATGGCATTTATGAATTAGAAACAACGAAATGGTTGAAAAACATCAGCTAGAATTTCTCAAACTTGGTCGAAACTTGTAATTGCTACAATGATACTCGCACTTACTCACGTTGAAATAAAAAATGGAGGCTAAAAAAGGAAACACGAGCTCCCCTCTAAAATACCACCCATTTCTCTTAACCGCCACCGAGACTGGGGGTTGGTAGGTGGGGGAGGTGAAGAACAGCAAGTCACTACCCGACGGATCAGGAAAAAAAAACATTACAAGCAAACATAGCGAAAACGCGATCGACATTTCAGCTTGATTCACACGCCTGAGCGAGGTTGGGAACGTTGCCACAGACGAATGCATTAACATGATGTAGCCAAAAACCCACCATGATGCAGACACCATATTTTTCATAAAAGTAAACCTGTTAGTTCAGAAAACCACAACACACGATGCGTTCAGGATACAAATTCGTCTTCAGGTATAGATGTAAGAAGAGGTTCATAGAGTGTGTGCTGTAACGTACTGGTTCAAAATGAGGACACAATCAACTGGAAAACATCCAAAAAGTTAGCTAAAATGCTAGCATAGCAATTGTTGCCTATGGCTTGTGTGCTAACATTAACCAACACAGCAGCTGGTTGCTTAGCTAACCTTAACCGCCAATAATGATCAAATTGCAAGTTGTGTCATGAAAAACTTCCCAAACATTCGACAGTTTCGTGGTCCCAGAACAACATTTAACGCGCTGCTATTAAAAGAACAATGCAAAATTACTCTTGTTGGATCCCATAAAACAAGTTCACAAATTAACATTACCTTACTCGGTCAAATTCTAAACTTCCTTGCCCAAGAGATGGTGTGCAGGTCTATTATACTCTAAATCGAACCTTATATCAACTACACAAAGTCGAATGAAGTACCTTGAGTGTGCTGCTGACTTTGTTTTGACTGTGTAACGTTGGGGTATGTTAAGCCTCTGTATTATCGAAACTTGCTCGACAGAACAAGATTTACGTATAATGCTCAAAAACGACACCCATTCCTAGATTAGTTCGCGTGAGGCAAAATTATTGCCACTAAAAGTAATGTAATGTGATGAGGATCTCAATATAATACAAAGACAGCTATGTGTGATTAGTCCATCCTTGGTATGAAAACAGGGGAAAAAACCTGAACTGGGGGGTGCCTTACTGGTTTAAACGTTACACGGTTAGAACTCTCTGAAACTTGCAGAATGCTACTGAGAGCTTTATGAGCACGGGTGATGGTTACATTAATGTAACGGCATTTGTAAAACAAAACTAGTTATGTGATTAAGTCCAACACTAACATTAATAAGCTAGCTATCAGCACGAGGAGCTGATCAAAAACCCATGAAAGATCAGTCCAGACACAGCCAAGAGCAGCCCTGTATGAGAGCCCATCAATATGGGGAGAATTTTTACCAGCCAAGTAAGCCACTTGAAAGTGTAAAAGTAGTGGAAGCAACCAACTTGTTCTAATAAACTTAAGTGGACGCTAGGTAGTAAGCTAGCTAGCTAAGTTGGTTAGCTTTCTAGCTATGTTTGGTTGACTCAAAAACCTGGTCAATAGTGTACGTGACTGCTGTATTTATGTTACTGCCTCTATGTATAGTGGGTGATATTAAAATTTAACAGATTTAAAGTGCTTACCTAAAAAGGCATTCCAAACTTGTACAAGCGAAGCAAAATCAAGTACAGTAGGAAGTCCTTAGAGTATCCCAACATCAAATCCAACCAGACCAGTAGGCCTGTAGGTCGGCCTCGGAGTCTCCTGTATCCTTTGCCCTTAAAAGTAGCTCCCTCTCCAGGGGTAGGAAACAAACTTCTCAGTATCTCCCACGCATAGGCGTAAAGTTAAATTCCCTGTCCTCTTCAGGTGCACTGCATCCATTGAGTGTCTTTTATAGATTCCCGGTGGATAAATCCATTTATTTTACTGTTTACTTTATTTACAGTCGCTATTTATAATTGGGTATATACTGCTGTATGTGATACAGGGCTCTGATTCTGTCTCGGGTCCTTAGATTCGCCGAGGCGCCCATCCCCCTCTTCACCGGCATCGACCGCGGGTCCCAGCGAAACTGACACACAACCACGCCACGGGGTTTCCGTGGAGACCGTGCAGGGGCTCTCTCTTTGGGCGGCCCTTGCTGCAATATCCCGCCTCTCGCCAATGATTCGACCGCAATGTGTCAGTCGTGTTACATACAAGGTATACATGTAAGTGTTTGGTAAATTACCACGTCGATTATTTTTTGTCGTCAGCTACGTAAGACGGGGCGGGCTTTACTTGAAGGAGGGGTGCGAGAACTCAGCTTCATTATAATGTGTGTGTACTAGTGGCGTATGAGGAGGAGAACGATAGAGAGTGGCTGGATACGGGAGACAATTTGACACCCAGCAGAGGATCTGTACCTACAAAATTCCAGGAAATACTCGCTATTAAATTCAAATGCTATGGAATTCATTTCAATTCGTTAGCGGGATTTATGTTTTTTGTTTAAAGGTTACGTTCATCACTCTAACGTGGAAGGAGCTTTCATGCCTTTAGTAGCATGCGTTAGCTGCACGGGGTCTCTGGGGCCCAGTTCCAGGGACACCAGAGTCTGGGTTAGCCCACTGGGTCAGCCCCACCTACCGGTATGTCAGATGAGTGGAGTGTGAGGTGTCCCTCTGGTAGCATCTGATTAGGGGTTGGACAGGGGAATTGACCAGTGTTCTTGGGTTGCATCTGCTTACCACTGGTCCCTCCTACTTTTCTTACCGCTGCCGAGGGCAGACTTCTCACACTGGCAGCCACAGAAAAGGTGACCGTCACAACGAAAGTACCATCATCTGCAATAATTCAATAAAATCAACCAATCTGGGAGTTGTACCAGAAGAACAGGCAAAAACCAGCATGCCTTCTTATAGAATCAACAAAGAAAATTGAGACGCAACGTTTGGGTGTTGCTCTATTATGTACTGTGACTGTCCAAGTCTGCCACACACTAGATTTCCAAAAATGGGTTAAATGGAGTCGGTAATTGTAACAGAAAAGTAAATAATGGGTATTTTTGACATTTGGAGTGCTATATTCATAAATAAAGTTACAATAAACGCGATTGGTTTCATGTCATGTCATGAGACTTGGGGTGCGACTTTGATTGGCTCTGGTGATAAATGCCAACGTCATTTGTTGCAGAGGTCTGACAAGGACGAACGATCAAATTAGACAGCAAAAAACGTAAAGTTGTTACAGTGTGGTTGTGAGGACAGTAATACCGAGACTACGAGCATCACAATGCAGATTCAAGGACAGAGTGATGGTTGTCATAACACTTTGGTTATTTGCGCATATGAGAGAAGGTTTCTGCCAAACAAAGCAATAATACGAAAGTACTCTCCTGCGCTTTACATCGTCACTTTTCGAGTAGTCGCACGAATACGGGCTTTCCTTTTGCAGAGGAACACTTGGCGGAGTGTAAGATTATGAAAGGAGTAAAAATAATGTCGTAGTATCGTGTCGCGAACACAGAAAATACTAAATCAATCTGTAAAGGAACATTTTTCCCATAAATTAGAGCAACACCGTTGGGCTGAGTCAACGTATATGTTTTTACTGGTGAGTGAATTAAGTCTTCGATACACGTGAATAATGACTTTTATTTGACATAACTAAAATTGCACAAGTTTTAACATTTCAGTTTTTTCTGGAAATGACTTCAAGTTTCCACTTTCCCAACCTTTTATGTGGTATCCTGTCTGATTGTGCCAGTATAAACACAACCAGCACTTATTTCGTCATGAGGTTAATAATTAAACGACGATTTATAAGCCAGACTGCCATGGAAGGCAGTGGCCATATTTAACAATACTGCCATTGTTACTGCGGTGAAAAAGCAATGTCATATGGCCAGTCCAAACCACGCACTGCAACATGGCTGTATTTATCCCTCCCCCACACTGCTTTTACTGCCACAGCCCCAGCAAATCTATTTTCGTATTCATAGTATGTACGACTATGTAAGGACACGATTCAGGCTACTAGTTACTTAACATGGAGGCGTTTTAATTGTCTCCACAGTCTGAAGCACTCATCACACAAACGACTGTTTAAACACATGAGGTATCAAAGTGTGGACAAGTTACTATAAACTGACAGAACTTTGGGGTTTCAGTTGTACAGTCAAACACATTTTATATTGCATGCATTACACTGCTATATTTTAAAAGATTTCTGTTACAAATAAAATATTTAACATCAAGCTACAAATCCTGGAACAGCTCATGTCCACAAATAATTGTTAGTTTGAATGTGGACACAACAGCTCACACATCAGTCTCTATGTATTGACATGATCAGTGTGCAAGGCTATCCTCCAAATCAGTAACAACTGTCACACCTGGTCACCTGCATTCACTTTAGTTGTAAAGTGATCAACTTAATTTCTGTAAACTGTCAACAACAGGCAATCAAGAGTGCATAAATTCAGGCCTAGCACTAATATTAACTTTTCCCTCCTCAAACTCCACTTAATCTAAAAATCCAACTTTTTTTCCTTTTTCAAAAGAAAAAAAACTACACCAAAATCCAAAAATTGTGCATACTGTTTCAGATGGCACAACATAGAGACAACAATGCAGTTCAACCTTACAGTCTGCATCTCCAACCTATTTGAATTGATTTAAACATTATATGGAGCCAACAGGCATATGTTAAAAAAAGGCATATAAGTAATGTTTTGGGGTCTAAAGGATAGGGATCTTTGGGGAAATAGTAGCGTACAGACACGAAATCATTTAAACATCAAAAATGAGTGTTCATATGTTATTAGAGAAGTTGCCTTTGACTCAGTGGCAGTGGACCAAACAGGAAAATACTACATCTGCTATGGTTGTAATTATGATTACATTATGTACTAGGCTACAGTACATGGCCCTTTTAATAAGTACAATTACAATATTGGTCAACCAAGCAAAAAACTTTATTTGACTTTGCCATGTCTGAAACTGGACAACTGACTAGATGTGTTTGAAAACTGATAAAGACACAAATAAAACCCCTCTATGTAGGTGGCCTGGTAATAGATAAAGGTTGCTAGAAAACGACTGCCTTCATCCTGTTTTGTTGTAAAGAAATTATCCCTCCCTCCCTCATGCTCTTAATGGCCAACTAAGCGACGACAAAGAATAAAGGGAAGCAAATGGCCATGAGTGTTTGTTGTCAGGCATTTGGGCATTCTCCATTCTTTAGGTCTTTAGTAAGGGTTGTTACACTCTTGCATGCCAAGACACTCCCTGCAGCTGGGAAATGCTGCCTCCTGCTGGTTGCATTATGGCACTGCATAGCCATTTCCACTCCTGGTTTGAGCCCCTCAGAGCAGCTTGAGACTCCCAGTGACATTGTTCACCATCTCCTCCTCACCCATGATGGCCAAGACAGTGCGGGACCCAGCCTCCACCTGTCAAAGGCAAGAGGGATTTGTTTTAATGGTTAAATTCCCAAACGTCTTTATGCTCCCTTTATGCACAACATGAAGAGTCTCAAAAATATTTGATTGCATCTTATACATTTATACAGAGGGAGCTGAAATGTAACCCCTTTTGATAGACCGACATTGACCTTATTTCAAAAGCTTGTGTGCAGTTGTCAATGAAGAGACAAATAAATTTTGATCCCATTTCAATCGTGCCATCAAGTACACATATTTGTCAGTCTGAAGATAGTTCTGCAAGTAGAGAAAGTTGCAGTTTGACGTAGAACAGCTTAAGACTAAAATATTTAGAGACCACATAGTGAGTAGTAGTGAGTAGTAATAAGTTGCACAGTGATTTAGTTCAATTAGCGCTTTCATGTTAAACAAAAGGGTACTTTGCTACCTTTCAATAAACTGCAACTTATATTTGTTTTGCATAATTATCTTATTAATTGAAAAAAACATGTTTAACTGGTGGCACAAATCAAAGGTGATCAAAAAGTTGTGTCTATTTGTGGACTACTGTACATACTCCTCCTGAAATGATTGCATAGGGGAGGGGACAGGACTTCACTTTTCCATATAGTTTGACAATATTTTGGAAATGACTGCAGGTGCCTCCTTGCTTTGCCTCCACAAAACAGCTCTGAAAATGGTGTGATTACCCTTACCTGGGTAAGCCCTGCATCCTGGACCAGGTAAGTTGGTAGGCTAAGGCTCATGGCCAGAGCCTGCAACTCCAATAGATGAGCCATGTTGGTGCCCTGAACCACCACCTTCTTAGCTCTGTATCAACAACATACACATTTTCTTTTGAAAATAAATATGAATTGAACAATTTTTTAATGTTGGCAAAATATGCATTTTTAATGAAATTTTTAACTAAGCTGAGCAATTCTACAAAACAAAGAATGAGAGAACCATGAATGGAGACCCCACTAAGAGTAAAACAAGGACTGTAAAAGAAAACAATAACAGAAGTAGCATAGCTATCCTGATGTAGAGTGACAAGTGATTAAGATCACATCTTAAAAAAAGAAATAACAGCAAATTGTGTCAAATTTTCAGTATATGGGGCATTATTGGAGTAACATTATGAGTTTTTACCAACAGAGGTCCCAGAACATACTTGGTCTTACAAAATACTAATAAATAGGCTACCAGTGCTTTAGTTATGGACACTAACTCCATTTTATGCTCTTTAACATTGACTAAAAAATTGTCACAAAGGACATGTCAAAACTTTTATGATCATTACAATCAATTGTTTTCAGATTGCCAAGTTTTTAAATTAATTACTTGCAACTGTAATGATTTGCTTTGTTAATTTCATGGTACAAGTATTCACATGAACAGAGTTAAAGATTTATGTAACCTCAAAAGTGCCAAGCGTGTGTGTGTGTGTGTGTGTGTGTGTATATATATATATATAAAAATCAATTTCAAGTCTGTCAGTCAATTAATATAACAAACTAAGATGTAATTTCTGTACAAGAAGCATAACAAATGCATAACAGTGTATTTCTTCTCTGCTAGCATTCTGTACAGGCCTTACCCACTGTGGTCCCATTTCCAGGCCATCTCCCTCCAGCTGTTCTTCTCCTGTAGAGCCTGGTATAACCCCACAGCAGCATGCCCTACCTGGGCTGCCAACTGCAAAAACACACAGCACAGAGTTCACACCAAGACGTCTGAGTTCTTAGGCATACTTAAGCGGGCCTCGTGGTGAGCATGTTCAAATACATTTCCACACTGAACTTAAGAAAGAAAGAGAGAGAAAAGAAAACTTCACTTGAAACAATTTCAGATTTTCTTCTATTTGAATACAAATTTATGATAATTTGTAAATATTTTATTAAAAAAACAAAAAACAAAAAAACTATCATGATTTAGTGTAATTGCTATGAGCATACAACACTCCAAGCAAGAGCACTCAGGACCGACTATGTGTCAATTATTGCATGGCTTAAAGCAATAAAGCTTTCTGTGACTAAACTGTGTCATGAAAAAAAGGAGAGGGGATATTTGGGGGAGTATCTTCACTAAACTAATAAATGACTAAAAAACTCTAAATCTAAATTATGAAACAATAACAGGGACGCAGAATTTAACAAAAAAGTATTTTTGAAATACTTGTGATCAGGATTTGTACTAAGGTTTTAAGGTGCCCTAAGGTCACTTTTCCCCCACCTGGACACTGCTTTTTGTAAAAATGTGCACTGATGTAAAGTATCTGGAACCTGGTTTCAGTCATTCTGGTCCACCAGTTCATTTGGTGGATTTTACAGTCTGAAATAACATGTAATGTGTCTTAATGTGTCTTATCATCTCATTAATGATAAATGTTGTTGCCATGCTATTGTTATTTAGTTGCCAAGTTATTTGTGGGGGGGCACTTTGTTTTTCTGGGATTGTAGTAATGCAATTCTGAGCAGAGATCAATCATGCCTTCCCCTTGCTCAGAAAAAAATATTTTATATGCCAATATAAAGGAGAAAACTGTCAAACTAGGTAGATTTGATTAAATATAAGTCAATGATTCTATTGCTGCATGCATGTTACTCACCTCAAATGCTTTCATAAACATATTTTAGTCTACTGTTTAGCTTTAATATAAAAGTTTGTAAGCTGCTATTAAAACGAGATGTGCCAAAACCAAGCACCACCTAACTTGCAGTTATCCACCAACAGGAGCTTCACTGGTCTGGTACATGTGTTGATGATTGGTTAAGGAAAACTGAATTGGCCTCTTCCACAGAAACACTAAAGAGTGGAATCAATGTCAGACTTAAGATGGAAACAAATATATAATATGAAACAATGTAACAAGTAAGCAGTTCTTTCTGATATCAGGCAACCTTCATGGAAAAACTCAAAGTACTTTTCCTTCCTAACTGTACTTAGCTAAAGTACTTTAGGACATTCATTTACTGTAAACTTGTTGTGTTGTTACATTACACTTCAGCTCATGTTCCTCAGAACAGAAACTGACAATTCTCCTGTGTTTAGCCAAGATAGCCTTACAAACTGATTTACTCTAACTAGCTCTAGTTCAACTGATTTCTGTATGGATTTGCAATGCCCCCTTGGTTTTAACAGCACAACATATGTTTTAGGTCCTGCCAGCAAGCCATTTGTGACTAAGGGAATAAATGGACGGATACTGTGGGAACCATCAAAAAAAAAAAAAAAATTGTAGACAATTTTTCATCGATATATGCTATCATTTATTACTTTTCTAATCAAAAACAGCCTTGTGCCAGACTGGTGCACAATGCCAGAGAACTTTCAGCCCTGTTATAGGAAGAATATTTGAAATTCCAAAATAATGCCCACAAGAGGCAGACTTGACATGAAATTATAGAATACACAGCAGTCTACATTATTGTAAAGCCAAAGATCAGAGTTATTAAACAGAAACTTAAAAGCTAACTGCATTTTATGTCAATACATTAGCCAGTGACAAAAATGTGAGTATGCTATTGTTCGGTAATAAGAAAATAACCTTTTTTTTTTTTTTTTAAGGACAGACTGTGTATTTGAACATGACACATCCCATAATCCTCTACAGCACCAGTGGGCTTACCTTTCCGACGCCCATGGCGAGGTCCATGTTCACCACAAATACCATCTTGAACATGAGGTCATCATCTCCCTCTTCCTAAGGGTCCAAGCAAGCAAAGAGGGACACTGAGATTTGGCTTTGGACAAACTTCACAAGGTCTAATGTACCATGGTGTACCTGTGGGGACTAAGGCTAGCTTATGGGCACCTCATTCTCCAGCTTGTTGAAGTAGTACATGGCTGCTTCCTCGGCAGACACGTTCCGAGTGTGCAGAAGTGCCTGAATTGGTAAGAAAAAGTGAGAAATGATCAGAGGAAAATGTACAAATTAATGTATTTATCCTTACTGCAAATTTCTAATTGGACTGATAAAGGAATATCTTATCTTATCTTATACATTTACATGTAAACCTTTGATTTTATGCTTTTTTAAAAATTTGCAACTGTGGGGATGTAAAAAGCACAAACAAGACTGTAAAGATAATACAATCAACATCTTCAAGTTTAAAATTTGAGATCTGAGAAACACTGTCTACAACTTTAACTCATTTGAGCATGACGCATTGCTAATTTAAAACACAGGGTCCAGTGTTCCCCTTTTCCTGATGGAGCCTGTGGGCTCAACAGTCTCTGATTTTCTGCTGCTTGGCCAGCAAAAGACCTGTTTTGACGATTTCATATTCCTGCAACCAGTCATTAGCCAGGAGTATTCTTAAGCCCAAGTCGGGCAAATGGCTCTTATCCCAGCTCTCTTCCCTCTAATCAAGGGGCAGTCCAGCTGTTCTAAGCTCAGTGGTCAGAAGGTGCCATTGGCAGTGACCATCTCAAAAAATCTGCTGTCTTTCATTCAAACCCTGTGTTTTCTTGTCTAATGTTGAAAGTTATGTATCTCTCATAGGTCATGAGAAGAATGTCACAGGAACAAAGCGTCTCTGGACCCTTCAGTGAATGTGGCCTTAATGCTGAGACAATTGTGTTCACCCTTAGTGTGCTGCCCCACCTGTTTAGCTGCCTCCTCTGGGATGTCCAGCTCCCTGAGCTGCTGCAGAAACACAGGGTTGACATCCTGAGGGCCCAGGTTTGGGCCTGACTGCTCTGATGGCTCCATTCTTCTTGACTGTAATAAGGAAAACAAAAACACTGAACATTCTGTACAGAGTTAACACAAATGTAATAGTACTGTCAACAAAATTTACCACACAGGACTTAAATGGCTAGTGTGACTCAGATCCAAAATGGCTAAGGATCCAAAATGTAAATTATCAGTATCTGTTATATCCTGTGAGCACTTTTTAAACATAATCATATTGCTTCATCACACTCGGGGGGGGGGGGGGGGGGGGGGGTGCCCGGAGATGAATGTTTATGTATTTTTTTTTAAAAAAATATTTTAATGCCGGGGAATTTAAAAAAACATTAATT